>OZ002741.1:273611283-273816475 GCA_963924295.1 Dioctria rufipes | reverse complement strand
ATAGTAGCATGTATATATATACACCAGTCTAATTGAAATCTCATATAAGATTTCGGAAAAAGACGACCTTTTAAGGAACACCTTGGTAAATTTGAATGTAAACATTCAGCCACTCAAGGATTTAAATTTCCGTCCACGCAAGGACTAGAATATGCCGTAGACACCAGCAAACATAGCTAAAATTAAAAAAAATTAAAACTTACTCACAACAGTTTTTACAAAAACTTTTATGGCACTTAGCTCAATCTACTGCAATATCCAGTGCAGGTTTTGTCGTTGCAGGACGTATATGTCCACACCACCAATAAACACAACGTTGCACAATTGTTGCTATTCAATTTTATCATAATAAATACGAATTATTATGATAAAATGAAAACAAAAACACGACACGAACAAAAATATATTTGTCATTTAATGACAAATGTCAAACCACAACATTCAAATTGTGGCGCCCCCGTCATCTCAAAATTGTAAAACTTCCACAGCGCCGTGGTGAACTTGCGCAAAGTCGAGAACAATAGCCAGCAACTAAGCGAAGCCACAGAACAATGGGCGGCAGCTGGCCCCAACCATATAAAAAGGGGGCGATTTTAGAAGAAAAATCACTTGTTGCTCGGTATTTCACCAGTAGAGTCAGCTAGCTGGACCATTGCCACTAGCATTTTTTTCTGCCCACTTATCCTAAAATTTTTTGTAGGGTTATTCCCACAACCATCTTCACACACAGGTAATAAAAATAGAAATTTTTTTTGGGATATTACCAGAAATTTTCTATTTAGTAAAAAAAAACAACACTACTGAAATATAGAATAAATTCAAGATTTTGGGATATTACCAAATTGAGAATAAAGTTCTATAAATTCAGATCTTCTGTCTTCATATGCACAAAGGGAAAATTTCTGGGATATTACCAGAAAATCTCACATTAAAAAGCTTTCTATATACTGAGATTAGAGAATTAATTCGCAGTTTTGGGATATTACCAAGCTAAGAAGAAAATTCTTTCGTCTCAAGTTTTTGTCTCTCTCTTTTTTTTTTTACTAACTATTCAGCAAAGTTAATTTGGGAAATAACCAATTAACTAAGGTTAACGAAAAAGGTTTCACAAAACATTTCATTTCGGGATATATCCAAGTGAAGTGTGGCAGGAAACTCAAGTCAATCAGAAAATCATTAGTATTGGGCGATTTCCATACTAATTAAAAATCCCGGTCAATATCTAGGCTAAATCGGCGGCAGAATCCTTTGGGATATTTCCAGGGATTTTTTTTTGCTGATTTGGTTTTAGGAAAGGGACAATATTTTGGTATTGAACCTTTTGGGAGATTTTCAGGGGTTCAATCCATAGACCAGAATTAGGTCAGAAACAGGTACAGGATTAGCTACATCAACCAGGGTTGAGCATACTACAGGAAATAAATAAGTATAAAATTTACTAACCTTTTTTTTTGTTTCAAGAGGATATTAATTAGCTCCTTTTCTATATTAAATTTTTTTAAGAATTTGAATTGCTATTCATTTTTTTTTTCGCTTTATTAATTTGTTCATTTCTCTCATTGCAGATCATTAGCAATAAGTAGAAATTAAGAGTAAAATTAATGAGTAAGACATTTTGAATTACTTTATTTTTGTTAATTTTTTTTGTTTTTCATTTTTTTGAATTTAATTTATTTGTTAGAATTATTGTTAGTTATAAGGATACAAAATAAACGTATTAAAAGCAGGTTAATTCTTTCAATCAGCAATTACCTATTTTTTTACTTCCATTTTTCATTTTCATTTAATTTTTTTATGTACAGCCATAGGAGCTGTAACATTGGTCCTTCGAGCCGGATAAACCGGTAGCATAATACGTTTATTGAGTATTAAAATTAACAATAATAAAAAAATAGCATTCAAATTTTTCTGTGTTTGGTGAAGGAAGACTAACTAAAATGGAAGCACTTATAAAGAGACAAAGAGCTTTCAAAAAAGTTTTGACTCATGCTGTCTCTAATTATGAAGAGAAAGTAGGTTCAGGGCAACAGTTAACTAAAGGTTATCTGAAGCAAAGAACCCGGAGTATTGAGGAATTGTGGGAACATTTTTTGAATAATCATCAAAAATTATTAGTAGAGTTTGAGGAAACAGCACTCAACGACTACGAAACAAGCCATGTTTTTGAGGAATGCGAAGGAGTATACTTCGGATTCATAGGGGAGCTCCAAGAACAGCTATCAAAGCTTCAAGAGCTCCAAATGCCAAAGGTAACTAAACCAGAGGCAAGTGGAATCAATGACCACAAAACGGAAATAAAATTGCCTAGCATTGAAATTCCGAAATTTGATGGTGATTACACTAAGTGGAGATCTTTCCACGATATGTTTGAATCTTTGATTCACAAAGATTCTCAAATTCCATTAGTACAAAAGTTGCACTATTTAAAGTCCAATCTATCTGGAGAACCAGAAAGGATATTGCGACAATATGATGTAACTAGTACTAATTATCAACCAGCTTGGGCAGAGTTGACACAAAGATACAATAATAAAAAGGTATTAGTGTTCACACAACTCAAAGCCTTATTTAATCAAGCTATAGTAAAAGGTGAACATGAAAGTAGCCTGAAAAATTTACATGATAAAACAAAGGAATGTTTACATGAATTGGAATCCCTTGGAATAGGTACAAAGACCTGGGATCCAATAATTATTTTTATAATAACACAAAAACTACCTATGGAAACTCGAACTCTATGGGAACAATCAATTTCCAAGAGTACAGAGATTCCAGAGTTAAAAGAAATGTTTTGTTTCCTAGAATCTCGCTTCCGAACTTTGGAAGCCATTAACCCAAGTAAGGTGGGTTATGTTGCCATGAACAAACATGGACAAAATAAATCATTAAACTATCACGTCAACGAACAATATGGTTGCGTGGTATGTAAGGGAGACCATCGCATACAAAACTGCGATGATTTCCGACGGCATAATATTGACACTCGTCGGAAAATCCTGTTAAAACATAATATTTGTTTTAACTGTCTACAAAGACATAATGGATCTTGTACGATGAGTAAAAGGTGCCCGGTGTGCAAAGGAGAACATACAATCCACAAATGCACACAATTTAAACAAAAGGGTTTTAATGCAAAACGTGAACTTGTGATAAAGAACAAGCTTTGCACAAATTGCTTAAAACCACACAACAAAGAAGCATGTCCAAATAAAAATGGATGTTTCAAGTGTGACAAGCGTCATCACACATGGCTTCATGAAGACAAAAACATGTCTTCAAACAAGCCAAGGGCTGTTGAGACCATACAATCAAGACAGTCAGAAAATTCTGTCCCATCAACTTCGGCAAATGCCTGTTCAAATAAACAGAAAGCCACACAAGCACTATTAGCTACGGCTATAGTACATGTTAGGGACAGAAGTGGGATAACAATTCCCATGCGGGCTTTGGTTGATCTAGGATCACAAAGTTCGTTTATAACCGAAGCGGCTGTTCAATCCTTACAACTGAAAGGCGTGTCAACGTCACTTCAAATTACCGGATTGGGATCTACACAAGTGGCAAAGGCAAACAAAGAAGTGTCTGTGCATGTGAGATCAGCCACCTCAGATGATTTTGAAATCCCATTGCGGGCTTATGTTATCAAGAAGATAACTAATATATTCCCACCAACACACATAAGGTCTTCTGATTGGACTCATATAAAAGGCTTGCCTTTAGCAGACCCAGAGTTCCTAAAAGCAGGGAAAATAGACCTGTTGTTAGGTGTGAATACCTATGCAAAAATTTTATGCAAGGGAATTAGAAGTGGACCTGAAGGGACCCCCATAGCACAGAATACAAAGCTAGGGTGGATTCTTTTCGGAGAAACAACAGCACCACTAAATCAAGTGGACAAAAATGAAATTTTTTCTGCATTCACCACAGGTAGTGCTGATGACTTAGCACAGCTAAATATGCAAGTGCGGAAATTTTGGGAATGGGAAGAGCTCAACCCAAAACGTAAACTCACTAAAGAAGAAGAGCAATGTGAGCAATTCTTCAGTGAGAATCATAAACGCCTGGATAATGGCAGTTATGAAGTGAAGCTGCCATTCAAAGCAGGCAAGGTTCCCGAGCTTGGGGAATCAAAGATAATGGCGTTAAAAAGATTCGCTCAACTCGAGAAAAAATTCGAGCGAGCTGCCGACATACGAGCTGAATATCATAAATGTATTCAAGAATATTTAGACCTGGGGCATATGTGTAAGGTAAATAAAACCACACAAAATGCGAATACCCAGAGGTATTACTTACCCCATCATGCTGTTCTTAAGGACAGCACTACTACCAAATTGAGAGTAGTATTTGATGCTTCCGCAAAGTCATCAAACGGGAGAAGCCTCAACGAACAAATGTTGACAGGTCCCACATTACAACCAAGGTTGTACTCAACATTGCTAAAATGGCGTGTTCATAGATATGCAGTGACTGCCGATATAGAGAAGATGTATCGAATGATTAAGATACATAAGGATGACCAAAAGTATCAGACAATACTTTGGCGATGTAGTGAAGTTGAGCCAGTAGAAGAATACGAACTCAACACCGTAACATTCGGCACTACGGCAGCACCATATCTAGCAATAAAAACACTGCAGCAATTAGCCAAGGATGACAAAGAAGAGTATCCTAAGGCATCAGAAATTGCAACGCAGGATTTTTACGTTGACGATCTGCTAACAGGTGGAAATACCATAGCAGAAGTCAAACAAACCCAAGAAGAGCTAATAAAGCTATTAAAGGGAGGAGGTTTTAACCTCCGGAAATGGGCAGCTAACCATGATGAAATGCTTGATTGGTTACCTAAGGAAGACATAGAGCTAGAGTTGCCATTAAAATTTGAAGATGACAACCAAGTCAAAGCTCTAGGAATCCAGTGGCATCCAGCCACCGACAATTTCATGTTTGCCTTCAAGGCTTCAGAATTTGAAGCAGAAGCCACAACAAAAAGAAAAATTTTGTCACAAGTAGCAAAGCTATTCGACCCTTTAGGTTGGATAGCTCCATGTGTAGTTTTGGCAAAAATCATCATCCAGAAATTATGGATGCATGGATGTACCTGGGACGAAATAGTCCCAGAAGAATTCAGCGAGGAATGGAGGCAGTTCAAAATACAGCTGCCTCACATATTGAAAATAAAAATTCCTCGTTGGATACATACCAAGCAAGACAGAGACAACTGTCAATTGCATGGGTTTTGCGACGCATCAAATTCAGCGTACGCAGCTGTCGTCTACATGAGAGTTCAAAACGATGACGGCACAATAAAAACAACATTGCTCATATCAAAAACTCGAGTGGCTCCCACAAAGCCAATTACGTTGCCAAGACTTGAGCTAAGTGGAGCAGTGTTGTTAACTAGACTACTAAGTCAAGTCCGAGCTGACATGCATATGAGTAATGTCAGCAGCTTTTTATGGAGCGATTCAAAAATCGTATTGGCCTGGATATCAGGTCATCCGAATAGATGGAAAACTTATGTGGCAAACAGAGTTACCGAGATACAGGAAGGCAACTTAAATAATACGTGGGGATATGTACCTACCAAGGATAATCCTGCTGACATGGCATCACGAGGTCTAATGCCAATGAGCATTCAAGAATGTGAGCCATGGTGGACAGGTCCTAGTTGGTTAAGGCAGCCAAGCCAAGACTGGCCACAAGATAAGAGCCTTAGCAGAGAGACGTCTTACGAATTAAAGACAGTAAAAGCTCTTGCAATGCAAAAAAGCGAAGGGCTCGAAACAATAATTGAGCGATTCTCGTCATACAAACGATTGTTGCTTGTCACTGCACAATGTCTCCGATTCATCCATAATTGTAGACATAAAGAAGAAAGGAACATTGGCAGATTGACACCAGCTGACATAGAAACAGCCAAAATAAGAGTAATCCAGCAAACACAACAGCAAGAATTTGAAAATGAATTCAAGCAGTTAAAGGCTGGAGAAAATTTGCACAAAAATAGCAAAATAATAGGGCTTTATCCATTTTTAGATAAAGATTCAGTCTTGAGAGTAGGTGGCAGGTTGCAAAATTCAGACCTACCAATCTCACACGACACCCAGCAATACTACCCAAAGATCATCATTTAACTAATTTAGTGATTGATCACTACCACAAAGAAACTTTGCATGGTGGACCACAACTGGTCCTAAATACCATACGAAGTCAGTTTTGGATCATTAATGGACTACACGCCGTTAAGAAAAGGATTCATCTCTGCGTAATATGTGTTAGACATCGCGCTGCAACACAACAGCAGCTTATGGGCAGTCTACCCAGTCCTCGAGTGTCACAGGCACACCCATTTGAGAATACGGGGTTAGACTATGCTGGTCCTATTGATGTCAAAACCACAAAATATCGGGGATCCAAAACATACAAAGGATACCTGTGTTTATTTGTGTGTATGGCAACAAAAGCCATACACATCGAAGTAGTCTCTGACTTAACGTCTGAAAGCTTTCTCGCAGCATTTAAGAGATTTGTTGCAAGACGAGGTTTATGTGCTAATATATATTCCGATAATGGAACAAATTTTATTGGGGCAAACAAAATTCTTCAGCAAGAGTACAAAAAAGCACTCGCTGAAGCAAACGAACTAGCAGCTCACAATACTGCAGCCATGGGGATCAAATGGCATTTTATACCTCCTGCAGCTCCACATCAAGGTGGACTTTGGGAGGCAGGTGTAAAAAGCATTAAACACCATTTGCGTAGAATTCTAAGTTCATCAACATTAACAATAGAAGAACTAAATACATTAGTCATTCAAATAGAAGCATGTCTCAATTCCAGACCGCTGCACGCTATCACTGCGGATCCAGAACAACTGGAAATTCTAACCCCAGGTCACTTTTTAATTGGAAGACCGCTACTAGCTGTACCAGAGCCCACTCAAGAAGAGTCAAATATGCACCTTCTAAGACGATGGAAGCTTATTCAGCAACTACGTCAACAATTCTGGAAAAGATGGTCAACAGAATACTTGACCGAAATGCAGAAACGACAAAAGTGGAATGCGCCACAAAGTAACATTAATATTGGTCAAGTTGTCATCATTAAAGATGAAAAGCAACCACCAACAAAATGGGTGTTGGGGCTCATTGAGGAGCTACACCCTGGTAAGGACGGCAGAGTTAGAGTGGTGTCTGTAAAAACAGCAAACAATATTTTGCAAAGACCCATTCAAAAAATTTGCCCCTTACCAGTCAATTTGCAATAAAGGTGTAAAGGAAGTAAGCTGTGATGTCCGTAAATGTTTGTATACGTCAAGTTTGATGCATGTATGGGTCCTGGCCATATATTTTTCTTTTTTTTCATATTAGATAATAACACATAAAATTCTTCTTAAGTAACTAACATAGGTCAAAGAAGAAAATGGAAGACATTTTAGACATCATGTATGACAGCCTAATGGAGGAATTTGAGCAGACGTGGGCAGAGATGTCAGGCACTACTGCTATCGAACGAGCAGTATCCCCAATACCTCCGACACCACCGCTGCCAAGTATGCCAGACCTCAACACGCCGCCTAGAGAGGCAGAATTCCAGTTCAAGATGCCTCTGCCTCCTAAGCAGCCAAGGTCCAGCAGTCCCGAACATGTAGACAAGGTAATAGAGGACATCAGCTTGTTGAAAGTATCCTCCACACCTACACCACAGCGTACACCTGAAGATCAGGAAAGCAATAAAACGTCCAACGAAAAAAGGTACGACGTATTCACGGTAGACGGGAAACACGTTCGCATCCAATACGAAGAACTGCAATCTATCCCGTGGGAACGCATTCGTAAGTCAAAACGAATGCGATTCAACCTATTTTTAAAGGACGGCGCTTCCATTCGATTGAGGCTGGTGAAAAACAAGGTAGTTTGGTACAATTACCACTGGCCGAAACCAAAGGTAAGCGCTCGTGCAATTTTTCAAACAAAACATGATCCAGTCATTTGGTTGATGCACAAGGAGTGCATCAACGGGGCCGGAAGTTGTTGCAATTAGCAACCGAAATAAAAATATATAAATATATAATAAAAAAAATACAAACAATACAGTTTGTAAACCAATATAGCAATTTAACAAGTATATAAGAATGAATATACATACCTCCAGTGGACCAATCTTTGCCACTTTTCGAATTTTTACTTACAAGTAAAAAGTATATACGCAGCAGCCAGGCTGTTGAACATTCCTAACATTTACCATAAAGATGTGAGGTGTCCCAGGTCTTACTATATTTAAACATAGTAGCATGTATATATATACACCAGTCTAATTGAAATCTCATATAAGATTTCGGAAAAAGACGACCTTTTAAGGAACACCTTGGTAAATTTGAATGTAAACATTCAGCCACTCAAGGATTTAAATTTCCGTCCACGCAAGGACTAGAATATGCCGTAGACACCAGCAAACATAGCTAAAATTAAAAAAAATTAAAACTTACTCACAACAGTTTTTACAAAAACTTTTATGGCACTTAGCTCAATCTACTGCAATATCCAGTGCAGGGTTTTGTCGTTGCAGGACGTATATGTCCACACCACCAATAAACACAACGTTGCACAATTGTTGCTATTCAATTTTATCATAATAAATACGAATTATTATGATAAAATGAAAACAAAAACACGACACGAACAAAAATATATTTGTCATTTAATGACAAATGTCAAACCACAACATTCAAATTGTGGCGCCCCCGTCATCTCAAAATTGTAAAACTTCCACAGCGCCGTGGTGAACTTGCGCAAAGTCGAGAACAATAGCCAGCAACTAAGCGAAGCCACAGAACAATGGGCGGCAGCTGGCCCCAACCATATAAAAAGGGGGCGATTTTAGAAGAAAAATCACTTGTTGCTCGGTATTTCACCAGTAGAGTCAGCTAGCTGGACCATTGCCACTAGCATTTTTTTCTGCCCACTTATCCTAAAATTTTTTGTAGGGTTATTCCCACAACCATCTTCACACACAGGTAATAAAAATAGAAATTTTTTTTGGGATATTACCAGAAATTTTCTATTTAGTAAAAAAAAACAACACTACTGAAATATAGAATAAATTCAAGATTTTGGGATATTACCAAATTGAGAATAAAGTTCTATAAATTCAGATCTTCTGTCTTCATATGCACAAAGGGAAAATTTCTGGGATATTACCAGAAAATCTCACATTAAAAAGCTTTCTATATACTGAGATTAGAGAATTAATTCGCAGTTTTGGGATATTACCAAGCTAAGAAGAAAATTCTTTCGTCTCAAGTTTTTGTCTCTCTCTTTTTTTTTTTTACTAACTATTCAGCAAAGTTAATTTGGGAAATAACCAATTAACTAAGGTTAACGAAAAAGGTTTCACAAAACATTTCATTTCGGGATATATCCAAGTGAAGTGTGGCAGGAAACTCAAGTCAATCAGAAAATCATTAGTATTGGGCGATTTCCATACTAATTAAAAATCCCGGTCAATATCTAGGCTAAATCGGCGGCAGAATCCTTTGGGATATTTCCAGGGATTTTTTTTTGCTGATTTGGTTTTAGGAAAGGGACAATATTTTGGTATTGAACCTTTTGGGAGATTTTCAGGGGTTCAATCCATAGACCAGAATTAGGTCAGAAACAGGTACAGGGATTAGCTACATCAACCAGGGTTGAGCATACTACAGGAAATAAATAAGTATAAAATTTACTAACCTTTTTTTTTGTTTCAAGAGGATATTAATTAGCTCCTTTTCTATATTAAATTTTTTTAAGAATTTGAATTGCTATTCATTTTTTTTTTTCGCTTTATTAATTTGTTCATTTCTCTCATTGCAGATCATTAGCAATAAGTAGAAATTAAGAGTAAAATTAATGAGTAAGACATTTTGAATTACTTTATTTTTGTTAATTTTTTTTGTTTTTCATTTTTTTGAATTTAATTTATTTGTTAGAATTATTGTTAGTTATAAGGATACAAAATAAACGTATTAAAAGCAGGTTAATTCTTTCAATCAGCAATTACCTATTTTTTTACTTCCATTTTTCATTTTCATTTAATTTTTTTATGTACAGCCATAGGAGCTGTAACAGTTTCTTTAATAAATTTTTTCTATTCCATTCTAACTAAATATTTGTAATGAATAAACAAAAAGCATTGCTGGTAACCCGAATGTTCGGAAGGAATGTTTACACTACTTGTATACTTGTTACTAAAAAGAAGAAGAAGAGTTAATAATTGTGAGAATGTCAAATTGTGTTGTGAAGTGTAGTACAAATATCGGGAATTTTAAAGTCGAATATCTCGGAAACTATAACTTTCCGACAAATTTCGTTTTCATATAGGAACTAGTGTGCAAAGTTTAAAGAAAATCGGTGAGTTTTCAGGGATGTATATTTAAGCCTAGGCTTCTAAACAAATTAGTTTTAGATTTTGAACTCCCAAGGGGGGGGTATTGGGAGAATAGGCTTCTAAAAAAATTAGTTTTAGATTTTGAACTCCCAAGGGGGGGGTATTGGGAGAATAGGCTTCTAAAAAACTGAGTTTTAGATTTTGAACTCCCAAGGGGGGGGGTATTGGGAGAATAGGCTTCTAAAAAAATGAGTTTTAGATTTTGAACTCCCAAGGGGGGGGGGGGTATTGGGAGAATAGGCTTCTAAAAAAATATATTTCAGAATTTGAAGTCCAAAGGGGGGGGTATTGGGAGAATAGGCGGAACAAATATACATCCCTGAAAACTCACCGATTTTCTTTAAACTTTGCACACTAGTTCCTTTTCACTCACAAATCACAAATATGAAAACGAAATTTGTCGGAAAGTTATAGTTTCCGAGATATTCGACTTTAAAATTCCCGCTTCGCTCCGCGCGCGTGTGTTTGTGTGTGTGCCCCTGCCAGCCTGCCTGTGCGCGTGTGTGTGTGTGTGTGTTTCTTTAATAAATTTTTTCTATTCCATTCTAACTAAATATTTGTAATGAATAAACAAAAAGCATTGCTGGTAACCCGAATGTTCGGAAGGAATGTTTACACTACTTGTATACTTGTTACTAAAAAGAAGAAGAAGAGTTAATAATTGTGAGAATGTCAAATTGTGTTGTGAAGTGTAGTACAAATATCGGGAATTTTAAAGTCGAATATCTCGGAAACTATAACTTTCCGACAAATTTCGTTTTCATATTTGTGATTTGTGAGTGAAAAGGAACTAGTGTGCAAAGTTTAAAGAAAATCGGTGAGTTTTCAGGGATGTATATTTAAGCCTAGGCTTCTAAACAAATTAGTTTTAGATTTTGAACTCCCAAGGGGGGGGTATTGGGAGAATAGGCTTCTAAAAAAATTAGTTTTAGATTTTGAACTCCCAAGGGGGGGGTATTGGGAGAATAGGCTTCTAAAAAACTGAGTTTTAGATTTTGAACTCCCAAGGGGGGGGTATTGGGAGAATAGGCTTCTAAAAAAATGAGTTTTAGATTTTGAACTCCCAAGGGGGGGGTATTGGGAGAATAGGCTTCTAAAAAAATGATTTTTAGATTTTGAACTCCCAAGGGGGGGGGGGGGGTATTGGGAGAATAGGCTTCTAAAAAAATATATTTCAGAATTTGAAGTCCAAAGGGGGGGGTATTGGGAGAATAGGCGGAACAAATATACATCCCTGAAAACTCACCGATTTTCTTTAAACTTTGCACACTAGTTCCTTTTCACTCACAAATCACAAATATGAAAACGAAATTTGTCGGAAAGTTATAGTTTCCGAGATATTCGACTTTAAAATTCCCGCTTCGCTCCGCGCGCGTGTGTTTGTGTGTGCCCCTGCCAGCCTGCCTGGGCGCGTGTGTGTGTGTGTGTTTCTTTAATAAATTTTTTCTATTCCATTCTAACTAAATATTTGTAATGAATAAACAAAAAGCATTGCTGGTAACCCGAATGTTCGGAAGGAATGTTTACACTACTTGTATACTTGTTACTAAAAAGAAGAAGAAGAGTTAATAATTGTGAGAATGTCAAATTGTGTTGTGAAGTGTAGTACAAATATCGGGAATTTTAAAGTCGAATATCTCGGAAACTATAACTTTCCGACAAATTTCGTTTTCATATTTGTGATTTGTGAGTGAAAAGGAACTAGTGTGCAAAGTTTAAAGAAAATCGGTGAGTTTTCAGGGATGTATATTTAAGCCTAGGCTTCTAAACAAATTAGTTTTAGATTTTGAAACTCCCAAGGGGGGGGGTATTGGGAGAATAGGCTTCTAAAAAAAATTAGTTTTAGATTTTGAACTCCCAAGGGGGGGGTATTGGGAGAATAGGCTTCTAAAAAACTGAGTTTTAGATTTTGAACTCCCAAGGGGGGGGTATTGGGAGAATAGGCTTCTAAAAAAAATTAGTTTTAGATTTTGAACTCCCAAGGGGGGGTATTGGGAGAATAGGCTTCTAAAAAAATGAGTTTTAGATTTTGAACTCCCAAGGGGGGGGTATTGGGAGAATAGGCTTCTAAAAAAATGAGTTTTAGATTTTGAACTCCCAAGGGGGGGGGGTATTGGGAGAATAGGCTTCTAAAAAAATATATTTCAGAATTTGAAGTCCAAAGGGGGGGGTATTGGGAGAATAGGCGGAACAAATATACATCCCTGAAAACTCACCGATTTTCTTTAAACTTTGCACACTAGTTCCTTTTCACTCACAAATCACAAATATGAAAACGAAATTTGTCGGAAAGTTATAGTTTCCGAGATATTCGACTTTAAAATTCCCGCTTCGCTCCGCGCGCGTGTGTTTGTGTGTGCCCCTGCCAGCCTGCCTGTGCGCGTGTGTGTGTGTGTTTCTTTAATAAATTTTTTCTATTCCATTCTAACTAAATACTTGTAATGAATAAACAAAAAGCATTGCTGGTAACCCGAATGTTCGGAAGGAATGTTTACACTACTTGTATACTTGTTACTAAAAAGAAGAAGAAGAGTTAATAATTGTGAGAATGTCAAATTGTGTTGTGAAGTGTAGTACAAATATCGGGAATTTTAAAGTCGAATATCTCGGAAACTATAACTTTCCGACAAATTTCGTTTTCATATTTGTGATTTGTGAGTGAAAAGGAACTAGTGTGCAAAGTTTAAAGAAAATCGGTGAGTTTTCAGGGATGTATATTTAAGCCTAGGCTTCTAAACAAATTAGTTTTAGATTTTGAACTCCCAAGGGGGGGGTATTGGGAGAATAGGCTTCTAAAAAAATTAGTTTTAGATTTTGAACTCCCAAGGGGGGGGTATTGGGAGAATAGGCTTCTAAAAAACTGAGTTTTAGATTTTGAACTCCCAAGGGGGGGGTATTGGGAGAATAGGCTTCTAAAAAAATTAGTTTTAGATTTTGAACTCCCAAGGGGGGGGGGGGGGGGGTATTGGGAGAATAGGCTTCTAAAAAAATGAGTTTTAGATTTTGAACTCCCAAGGGGGGGGGTATTGGGAGAATAGGCTTCTAAAAAAATGAGTTTTAGATTTTGAACTCCCAAGGGGGGGGGGTATTGGGAGAATAGGCTTCTCAAAAAATATATTTCAGAATTTGAAGTCCAAAGGGGGGGGTATTGGGAGAATAGGCGGAACAAATATACATCCCTGAAAACTCACCGATTTTCTTTAAACTTTGCACACTAGTTCCTTTTCACTCACAAATCACAAATATGAAAACGAAATTTGTCGGAAAGTTATAGTTTCCGAGATATTCGACTTTAAAATTCCCGCTTCGCTCCGCGCGCGTGTGTTTGTGTGTGCCCCTGCCAGCCTGCCTGTGCGCGTGTGTGTGTGTGTTTCTTTAATAAATTTTTTCTATTCCATTCTAACTAAATATTTGTAATGAATAAACAAAAAGCATTGCTGGTAACCCGAATGTTCGGAAGGAATGTTTACACTACTTGTATACTTGTTACTAAAAAGAAGAAGAAGAGTTAATAATTGTGAGAATGTCAAATTGTGTTGTGAAGTGTAGTACAAATATCGGGAATTTTAAAGTCGAATATCTCGGAAACTATAACTTTCCGACAAATTTCGTTTTCATATTTGTGATTTGTGAGTGAAAAGGAACTAGTGTGCAAAGTTTAAAGAAAATCGGTGAGTTTTCAGGGATGTATATTTAAGCCTAGGCTTCTAAACAAATTAGTTTTAGATTTTGAACTCCCAAGGGGGGGGTATTGGGAGAATAGGCTTCTAAAAAAATTAGTTTTAGATTTTGACCTCCCAAGGGGGGGGTATTGGGAGAATAGGCTTCTAAAAAACTGAGTTTTAGATTTTGAACTCCCAAGGGGGGGGTATTGGGAGAATAGGCTTCTAAAAAAATTAATTTTAGATTTTGAACTCCCAAGGGGGGGGTATTGGGAGAATAGGCTTCTAAAAAAATGAGTTTTAGATTTTGAACTCCCAAGGGGGGGGTATTGGGAGAATAGGCTTCTAAAAAAATGAGTTTTAGATTTTGAACTCCCAAGGGGGGGGGGGGGTATTGGGAGAATAGGCTTCTAAAAAAATATATTTCAGAATTTGAAGTCCAAAGGGGGGGTATTGGGAGAATAGGCGGAACAAATATACATCCCTGAAAACTCACCGATTTTCTTTAAACTTTGCACACTAGTTCCTTTTCACTCACAAATCACAAATATGAAAACGAAATTTGTCGGAAAGTTATAGTTTCCGAGATATTCGACTTTAAAATTCCCGCTTCGCTCCGCGCGCGTGTGTTTGTGTGTGCCCCTGCCAGCCTGCCTGTGCGCGTGTGTGTGTGTGTTTCTGTTGCAATTAGCAACCGAAATAAAAATATATAAATATATAATAAAAAAAAATACAAACAATACAGTTTGTAAACCAATATAGCAATTTAACAAGTATATAAGAATGAATATACATACCTCCAGTGGACCAATCTTTGCCACTTTTCGAATTTTTACTTACAAGTAAAAAGTATATACGCAGCAGCCAGGCTGTTGAACATTCCTAACATTTACCATAAAGATGTGAGGTGTCCCAGGTCTTACTATATTTAAACATAGTAGCATGTATATATATACACCAGTCTAATTGAAATCTCATATAAGATTTCGGAAAAAGACGACCTTTTAAGGAACACCTTGGTAAATTTGAATGTAAACATTCAGCCACTCAAGGATTTAAATTTCCGTCCACGCAAGGACTAGAATATGCCGTAGACACCAGCAAACATAGCTAAAATTAAAAAAAATTAAAACTTACTCACAACAGTTTTTACAAAAACTTTTATGGCACTTAGCTCAATCTACTGCAATATCCAGTGCAGGGTTTTGTCGTTGCAGGACGTATATGTCCACACCACCAATAAACACAACGTTGCACAATTGTTGCTATTCAATTTTATCATAATAAATACGAATTATTATGATAAAATGAAAACAAAAACACGACACGAACAAAAATATATTTGTCATTTAATGACAAATGTCAAACCACAACATTCAAATTGTGGCGCCCCCGTCATCTCAAAATTGTAAAACTTCCACAGCGCCGTGGTGAACTTGCGCAAAGTCGAGAACAATAGCCAGCAACTAAGCGAAGCCACAGAACAATGGGCGGCAGCTGGCCCCAACCATATAAAAAGGGGGCGATTTTAGAAGAAAAATCACTTGTTGCTCGGTATTTCACCAGTAGAGTCAGCTAGCTGGACCATTGCCACTAGCATTTTTTTCTGCCCACTTATCCTAAAATTTTTTGTAGGGTTATTCCCACAACCATCTTCACACACAGGTAATAAAAATAGAAATTTTTTTTGGGATATTACCAGAAATTTTCTATTTAGTAAAAAAAAACAACACTACTGAAATATAGAATAAATTCAAGATTTTGGGATATTACCAAATTGAGAATAAAGTTCTATAAATTCAGATCTTCTGTCTTCATATGCACAAAGGGAAAATTTCTGGGATATTACCAGAAAATCTCACATTAAAAAGCTTTCTATATACTGAGATTAGAGAATTAATTCGCAGTTTTGGGATATTACCAAGCTAAGAAGAAAATTCTTTCGTCTCAAGTTTTTGTCTCTCTCTTTTTTTTTTTACTAACTATTCAGCAAAGTTAATTTGGGAAATAACCAATTAACTAAGGTTAACGAAAAAGGTTTCACAAAACATTTCATTTCGGGATATATCCAAGTGAAGTGTGGCAGGAAACTCAAGTCAATCAGAAAATCATTAGTATTGGGCGATTTCCATACTAATTAAAAATCCCGGTCAATATCTAGGCTAAATCGGCGGCAGAATCCTTTGGGATATTTCCAGGGATTTTTTTTTGCTGATTTGGTTTTAGGAAAGGGACAATATTTTGGTATTGAACCTTTTGGGAGATTTTCAGGGGTTCAATCCATAGACCAGAATTAGGTCAGAAACAGGTACAGGGATTAGCTACATCAACCAGGGTTGAGCATACTACAGGAAATAAATAAGTATAAAATTTACTAACCTTTTTTTTTGTTTCAAGAGGATATTAATTAGCTCCTTTTCTATATTAAATTTTTTTAAGAATTTGAATTGCTATTCATTTTTTTTTTCGCTTTATTAATTTGTTCATTTCTCTCATTGCAGATCATTAGCAATAAGTAGAAATTAAGAGTAAAATTAATGAGTAAGACATTTTGAATTACTTTATTTTTGTTAATTTTTTTTGTTTTTCATTTTTTTGAATTTAATTTATTTGTTAGAATTATTGTTAGTTATAAGGATACAAAATAAACGTATTAAAAGCAGGTTAATTCTTTCAATCAGCAATTACCTATTTTTTTACTTCCATTTTTCATTTTCATTTAATTTTTTTATGTACAGCCATAGGAGCTGTAACAGTTTCTTTAATAAATTTTTTCTATTCCATTCTAACTAAATATTTGTAATGAATAAACAAAAAGCATTGCTGGTAACCCGAATGTTCGGAAGGAATGTTTACACTACTTGTATACTTGTTACTAAAAAGAAGAAGAAGAGTTAATAATTGTGAGAATGTCAAATTGTGTTGTGAAGTGTAGTACAAATATCGGGAATTTTAAAGTCGAATATCTCGGAAACTATAACTTTCCGACAAATTTCGTTTTCATATTTGTGATTTGTGAGTGAAAAGGAACTAGTGTGCAAAGTTTAAAGAAAATCGGTGAGTTTTCAGGGATGTATATTTAAGCCTAGGCTTCTAAACAAATTAGTTTTAGATTTTGAACTCCCAAGGGGGGGGTATTGGGAGAATAGGCTTCTAAAAAAATTAGTTTTAGATTTTGAACTCCCAAGGGGGGGGTATTGGGAGAATAGGCTTCTAAAAAACTGAGTTTTAGATTTTGAACTCCCAAGGGGGGGTATTGGGAGAATAGGCTTCTAAAAAAATTAGTTTTAGATTTTGAACTCCCAAGGGGGGGGGTATTGGGAGAATAGGCTTCTAAAAAAATGAGTTTTAGATTTTGAACTCCCAAGGGGGGGGGTATTGGGAGAATAGGCTTCTAAAAAAATGAGTTTTAGATTTTGAACTCCCAAGGGGGGGGGGGTATTGGGAGAATAGGCTTCTAAAAAAATATATTTCAGAATTTGAAGTCCAAAGGGGGGGGTATTGGGAGAATAGGCGGAACAAATATACATCCCTGAAAACTCACCGATTTTCTTTAAACTTTGCACACTAGTTCCTTTTCACTCACAAATCACAAATATGAAAACGAAATTTGTCGGAAAGTTATAGTTTCCGAGATATTCGACTTTAAAATTCCCGCTTCGCTCCGCGCGCGTGTGTTTGTGTGTGCCCCTGCCAGCCTGCCTGTGCGCGTGTGTGTGTGTGTTTCTTTAATAAATTTTTTCTATTCCATTCTAACTAAATATTTGTAATGAATAAACAAAAAGCATTGCTGGTAACCCGAATGTTCGGAAGGAATGTTTACACTACTTGTATACTTGTTACTAAAAAGAAGAAGAAGAGTTAATAATTGTGAGAATGTCAAATTGTGTTGTGAAGTGTAGTACAAATATCGGGAATTTTAAAGTCGAATATCTCGGAAACTATAACTTTCCGACAAATTTCGTTTTCATATTTGTGATTTGTGAGTGAAAAGGAACTAGTGTGCAAAGTTTAAAGAAAATCGGTGAGTTTTCAGGGATGTATATTTAAGCCTAGGCTTCTAAACAAATTAGTTTTAGATTTTGAACTCCCAAGGGGGGGGGGGTATTGGGAGAATAGGCTTCTAAAAAAATTAGTTTTAGATTTTGAACTCCCAAGGGGGGGGTATTGGGAGAATAGGCTTCTAAAAAACTGAGTTTTAGATTTTGAACTCCCAAGGGGGGGGTATTGGGAGAATAGGCTTCTAAAAAAATTAGTTTTAGATTTTGAACTCCCAAGGGGGGGGTATTGGGAGAATAGGCTTCTAAAAAAATGAGTTTTATATTTTGAACTCCCAAGGGGGGGTATTGGGAGAATAGGCTTCTAAAAAAATGAGTTTTAGATTTTGAACTCCCAAGGGGGGGGGGGGGTATTGGGAGAATAGGCTTCTAAAAAAATATATTTCAGAATTTGAAGTCCAAAGGGGGGGGGGGGGTATCACCGATTTTCTTTAAACTTTGCACACTAGTTCCTTTTCACTCACAAATCACAAATATGAAAACGAAATTTGTCGGAAAGTTATAGTTTCCGAGATATTCGACTTTAAAATTCCCGCTTCGCTCCGCGCGCGTGTGTTTGTGTGTGCCCCTGCCAGCCTGCCTGTGCGCGTGTGTGTGTGTGTTTCTTTAATAAATTTTTTCCATTCCATTCTAACTAAATATTTGTAATGAATAAACAAAAAGCATTGCTGGTAACCCGAATGTTCGGAAGGAATGTTTACACTACTTGTATACTTGTTACTAAAAAGAAGAAGAAGAGTTAATAATTGTGAGAATGTCAAATTGTGTTGTGAAGTGTAGTACAAATATCGGGAATTTTAAAGTCGAATATCTCGGAAACTATAACTTTCCGACAAATTTCGTTTTCATATTTGTGATTTGTGAGTGAAAAGGAACTAGTGTGCAAAGTTTAAAGAAAATCGGTGAGTTTTCAGGGATGTATATTTAAGCCTAGGCTTCTAAACAAATTAGTTTTAGATTTTGAACTCCCAAGGGGGGGGTATTGGGAGAATAGGCTTCTAAAAAAATTAGTTTTAGATTTTGAACTCCCAAGGGGGGGGTATTGGGAGAATAGGCTTCTAAAAAACTGAGTTTTAGATTTTGAACTCCCAAGGGCGGGGGGGGGGTATTGGGAGAATAGGCTTCTAAAAAAATTAGTTTTAGATTTTGAACTCCCAAGGGGGGGGGTATTGGGAGAATAGGCTTCTAAAAAAATGAGTTTTAGATTTTGAACTCCCAAGGGGGGGGTATTGGGAGAATAGGCTTCTAAAAAAATGAGTTTTAGATTTTGAACTCCCAAGGGGGGGGGGTATTGGGAGAATAGGCTTCTAAAAAAATATATTTCAGAATTTGAAGTCCAAAGGGGGGGGTATTGGGAGAATAGGCGGAACAAATATACATCCCTGAAAACTTTCTTTTCTTTTCTTTAAACTTTGCACACTAGTTCCTTTTCACTCACAAATCACAAATATGAAAACGAAATTTGTCGGAAAGTTATAGTTTCCGAGATATTCGACTTTAAAATTCCCGCTTCGCTCCGCGCGCGTGTGTTTTTGTGTGCCCCTGCCAGCCTGCCTGTGCGCGTGTGTGTGTGTGTTTCTTTAATAAATTTTTTCTATTCCATTCTAACTAAATATTTGTAATGAATAAACAAAAAGCATTGCTGGTAACCCGAATGTTCGGAAGGAATGTTTACACTACTTGTATACTTGTTACTAAAAAGAAGAAGAAGAGTTAATAATTGTGAGAATGTCAAATTGTGTTGTGAAGTGTAGTACAAATATCGGGAATTTTAAAGTCGAATATCTCGGAAACTATAACTTTCCGACAAATTTCGTTTTCATATTTGTGATTTGTGAGTGAAAAGGAACTAGTGTGCAAAGTTTAAAGAAAATCGGTGAGTTTTCAGGGATGTATATTTAAGCCTAGGCTTCTAAACAAATTAGTTTTAGATTTTGAACTCCCAAGGGGGGGGGTATTGGGAGAATAGGCTTCTAAAAAAATTAGTTTTAGATTTTGAACTCCCAAGGGGGGGGGGTATTGGGAGAATAGGCTTCTAAAAAACTGAGTTTTAGATTTTGAACTCCCAAGGGGGGGGTATTGGGAGAATAGGCTTCTAAAAAAATGAGTTTTAGATTTTGAACTCCCAAGGGGGGGGTATTGGGAGAATAGGCTTCTAAAAAAATGAGTTTTAGATTTTGAACTCCCAAGGGGGGGGGGGGGGTATTGGGAGAATAGGCTTCTAAAAAAATATATTTCAGAATTTGAAGTCCAAAGGGGGGGGTATTGGGAGAATAGGCGGAACAAATATACATCCCTGAAAACTCACCGATTTTCTTTAAACTTTGCACACTAGTTCCTTTTCACTCACAAATCACAAATATGAAAACGAAATTTGTCGGAAAGTTATAGTTTCCGAGATATTCGACTTTAAAATTCCCGCTTCGCTCCGCGCGCGTGTGTTTGTGTGTGCCCCTGCCAGCCTGCCTGTGCGCGTGTGTGTGTGTGTTTCTTTAATAAATTTTTTCTATTCCATTCTAACTAAATATTTGTAATGAATAAACAAAAAGCATTGCTGGTAACCCGAATGTTCGGAAGGAATGTTTACACTACTTGTATACTTGTTACTAAAAAGAAGAAGAAGAGTTAATAATTGTGAGAATGTCAAATTGTGTTGTGAAGTGTAGTACAAATATCGGGAATTTTAAAGTCGAATATCTCGGAAACTATAACTTTCCGACAAATTTCGTTTTCATATTTGTGATTTGTGAGTGAAAAGGAACTAGTGTGCAAAGTTTAAAGAAAATCGGTGAGTTTTCAGGGATGTATATTTAAGCCTAGGCTTCTAAACAAATTAGTTTTAGATTTTGAACTCCCAAGGGGGGGTATTGGGAGAATAGGCTTCTAAAAAAATTAGTTTTAGATTTTGAACTCCCAAGGGGGGGGGGGGGTATTGGGAGAATAGGCTTCTAAAAAACTGAGTTTTAGATTTTGAACTCCCAAGGGGGGGGGTATTGGGAGAATAGGCTTCTAAAAAAATTAGTTTTAGATTTTGAACTCCCAAGGGGGGGGTATTGGGAGAATAGGCTTCTAAAAAAATGAGTTTTAGATTTTGAACTCCCAAGGGGGGGGTATTGGGAGAATAGGCTTCTAAAAAAATGAGTTTTAGATTTTGAACTCCCAAGGGGGGGGGGTATTGGGAGAATAGGCTTCTAAAAAAATATATTTCAGAATTTGAAGTCCAAAGGGGGGGGTATTGGGAGAATAGGCGGAACAAATATACATCCCTGAAAACTCACCGATTTTCTTTAAACTTTGCACACTAGTTCCTTTTCACTCACAAATCACAAATATGAAAACGAAATTTGTCGGAAAGTTATAGTTTCCGAGATATTCGACTTTAAAATTCCCGCTTCGCTCCGCGCGCGTGTGTTTGTGTGTGCCCCTGCCAGCCTGCCTGTGCGCGTGTGTGTGTGTGTTTCTTTAATAAATTTTTTCTATTCCATTCTAACTAAATATTTGTAATGAATAAACAAAAAGCATTGCTGGTAACCCGAATGTTCGGAAGGAATGTTTACACTACTTGTATACTTGTTACTAAAAAGAAGAAGAAGAGTTAATAATTGTGAGAATGTCAAATTGTGTTGTGAAGTGTAGTACAAATATCGGGAATTTTAAAGTCGAATATCTCGGAAACTATAACTTTCCGACAAATTTCGTTTTCATATTTGTGATTTGTGAGTGAAAAGGAACTAGTGTGCAAAGTTTAAAGAAAATCGGTGAGTTTTCAGGGATGTATATTTAAGCCTAGGCTTCTAAACAAATTAGTTTTAGATTTTGAACTCCCAAGGGGGGGGGTATTGGGAGAATAGGCTTCTAAAAAAATTAGTTTTAGATTTTGAACTCCCAAGGGGGGGGTATTGGGAGAATAGGCTTCTAAAAAACTGAGTTTTAGATTTTGAACTCCCAAGGGGGGGGTATTGGGAGAATAGGCTTCTAAAAAAATTAGTTTTAGATTTTGAACTCCCAAGGGGGGGGTATTGGGAGAATAGGCTTCTAAAAAAATGAGTTTTAGATTTTGAACTCCCAAGGGGGGGGGGTATTGGGAGAATAGGCTTCTAAAAAAATATATTTCAGAATTTGAAGTCCAAAGGGGGGGGGGGGGGTATTGGGAGAATAGGCGGAACAAATATACATCCCTGAAAACTCACCGATTTTCTTTAAACTTTGCACACTAGTTCCTTTTCACTCACAAATCACAAATATGAAAACGAAATTTGTCGGAAAGTTATAGTTTCCGAGATATTCGACTTTAAAATTCCCGCTTCGCTCCGCGCGCGTGTGTTTGTGTGTGCCCCTGCCAGCCTGCCTGTGCGCGTGTGTGTGTGTGTTTCTTTAATAAATTTTTTCTATTCCATTCTAACTAAATATTTGTAATGAATAAACAAAAAGCATTGCTGGTAACCCGAATGTTCGGAAGGAATGTTTACACTACTTGTATACTTGTTACTAAAAAGAAGAAGAAGAGTTAATAATTGTGAGAATGTCAAATTGTGTTGTGAAGTGTAGTACAAATATCGGGAATTTAAAAGTCGAATATCTCGGAAACTATAACTTTCCGACAAATTTCGTTTTCATATTTGTGATTTGTGAGTGAAAAGGAACTAGTGTGCAAAGTTTAAAGAAAATCGGTGAGTTTTCAGGGATGTATATTTAAGCCTAGGCTTCTAAACAAATTAGTTTTAGATTTTGAACTCCCAAGGGGGGGGGGTATTGGGAGAATAGGCTTCTAAAAAAATTAGTTTTAGATTTTGAACTCCCAAGGGGGGGGTATTGGGAGAATAGGCTTCTAAAAAACTGAGTTTTAGATTTTGAACTCCCAAGGGGGGGGTATTGGGAGAATAGGCTTCTAAAAAAATGAGTTTTAGATTTTGAACTCCCAAGGGGGGGGTATTGGGAGAATAGGCTTCTAAAAAAATGAGTTTTAGATTTTGAACTCCCAAGGGGGGGGGGGGTATTGGGAGAATAGGCTTCTAAAAAAATATATTTCAGAATTTGAAGTCCAAAGGGGGGGGTATTGGGAGAATAGGCGGAACAAATATACATCCCTGAAAACTCACCGATTTTCTTTAAACTTTGCACACTAGTTCCTTTTCACTCACAAATCACAAATATGAAAACGAAATTTGTCGGAAAGTTATAGTTTCCGAGATATTCGACTTTAAAATTCCCGCTTCGCTCCGCGCGCGTGTGTTTGTGTGTGCCCCTGCCAGCCTGCCTGTGCGCGTGTGTGTGTGTGTTTCTTTAATAAATTTTTTCTATTCCATTCTAACTAAATATTTGTAATGAATAAACAAAAAGCATTGCTGGTAACCCGAATGTTCGGAAGGAATGTTTACACTACTTGTATACTTGTTACTAAAAAGAAGAAGAAGAGTTAATAATTGTGAGAATGTCAAATTGTGTTGTGAAGTGTAGTACAAATATCGGGAATTTTAAAGTCGAATATCTCGGAAACTATAACTTTCCGACAAATTTCGTTTTCATATTTGTGATTTGTGAGTGAAAAGGAACTAGTGTGCAAAGTTTAAAGAAAATCGGTGAGTTTTCAGGGATGTATATTTAAGCCTAGGCTTCTAAACAAATTAGTTTTAGATTTTGAACTCCCAAGGGGGGGTATTGGGAGAATAGGCTTCTAAAAAAATTAGTTTTAGATTTTGAACTCCCAAGGGGGGGGGTATTGGGAGAATAGGCTTCTAAAAAACTGAGTTTTAGATTTTGAACTCCCAAGGGGGGGGTATTGGGAGAATAGGCTTCTAAAAAAATTAGTTTTAGATTTTGAACTCCCAAGGGGGGGGTATTGGGAGAATAGGCTTCTAAAAAAATGAGTTTTAGATTTTGAACTCCCAAGGGGGGGTATTGGGAGAATAGGCTTCTAAAAAAATGAGTTTTAGATTTTGAACTCCCAAGGGGGGGGGGGGGGCGTATTGGGAGAATAGGCTTCTAAAAAAATATATTTCAGAATTTGAAGTCCAAAGGGGGGGGGTATTGGGAGTATAGGCGGAACAAATATACATCCCTGAAAACTCACCGATTTTCTTTAAACTTTGCACACTAGTTCCTTTTCACTCACAAATCACAAATATGAAAACGAAATTTGTCGGAAAGTTATAGTTTCCGAGATATTCGACTTTAAAATTCCCGCTTCGCTCCGCGCGCGTGTGTTTGTGTGTGCCCCTGCCAGCCTGCCTGTGCGCGTGTGTGTGTGTGTTTCTTTAATAAATTTTTTCTATTCCATTCTAACTAAATATTTGTAATGAATAAACAAAAAGCATTGCTGGTAACCCGAATGTTCGGAAGGAATGTTTACACTACTTGTATACTTGTTACTAAAAAGAAGAAGAAGAGTTAATAATTGTGAGAATGTCAAATTGTGTTGTGAAGTGTAGTACAAATATCGGGAATTTTAAAGTCGAATATCTCGGAAACTATAACTTTCCGACAAATTTCGTTTTCATATTTGTGATTTGTGAGTGAAAAGGAACTAGTGTGCAAAGTTTAAAGAAAATCGGTGAGTTTTCAGGGATGTATATTTAAGCCTAGGCTTCTAAAAAAATTAGTTTTAGATTTTGAACTCCCAAGGGGGGGGTATTGGGAGAATAGGCTTCTAAAAAACTGAGTTTTAGATTTTGAACTCCCAAGGGGGGGGTATTGGGAGAATAGGCTTCTAAAAAAATTAGTTTTAGATTTTGAACTCCCAAGGGGGGGGGTATTGGGAGAATAGGCTTCTAAAAAAATGAGTTTTAGATTTTGAACTCCCAAGGGGGGGGGTATTGGGAGAATAGGCTTCTAAAAAAATGAGTTTTAGATTTTGAACTCCCAAGGGGGGGGGGGTATTGGGAGAATAGGCTTCTAAAAAAATATATTTCAGAATTTGAAGTCCAAAGGGGGGGGTATTGGGAGAATAGGCGGAACAAATATACATCCCTGAAAACTCACCGATTTTCTTTAAACTTTGCACACTAGTTCCTTTTCACTCACAAATCACAAATATGAAAACGAAATTTGTCGGAAAGTTATAGTTTCCGAGATATTCGACTTTAAAATTCCCGCTTCGCTCCGCGCGCGTGTGTTTGTGTGTGCCCCTGCCAGCCTGCCTGTGCGCGTGTGTGTGTGTGTTTCT
This sequence comes from Dioctria rufipes, assembly GCA_963924295.1. Lineage (NCBI taxonomy): Eukaryota > Metazoa > Arthropoda > Insecta > Diptera > Asilidae > Dioctria > Dioctria rufipes. The sequence continues at coordinate 273,791,162 of OZ002741.1, read as the reverse complement.
TTAATAAATTTTTTCTATTCCATTCTAACTAAATATTTGTAATGAATAAACAAAAAGCATTGCTGGTAACCCGAATGTTCGGAAGGAATGTTTACACTACTTGTATACTTGTTACTAAAAAGAAGAAGAAGAGTTAATAATTGTGAGAATGTCAAATTGTGTTGTGAAGTGTAGTACAAATATCGGGAATTTTAAAGTCGAATATCTCGGAAACTATAACTTTCCGACAAATTTCGTTTTCATATTTGTGATTTGTGAGTGAAAAGGAACTAGTGTGCAAAGTTTAAAGAAAATCGGTGAGTTTTCAGGGATGTATATTTAAGCCTAGGCTTCTAAACAAATTAGTTTTAGATTTTGAACTCCCAAGGGGGGGGTATTGGGAGAATAGGCTTCTAAAAAAATTAGTTTTAGATTTTGAACTCCCAAGGGGGGGGTATTGGGAGAATAGGCTTCTAAAAAACTGAGTTTTAGTTTTTGAACTCCCAAGGGGGGGGTATTGGGAGAATAGGCTTCTAAAAAAATTAGTTTTAGATTTTGAACTCCCAAGGGGGGGGTATTGGGAGAATAGGCTTCTAAAAAAATGAGTTTTAGATTTTGAACTCCCAAGGGGGGGGTATTGGGAGAATAGGCTTCTAAAAAAATGAGTTTTAGATTTTGAACTCCCAAGGGGGGGGGGGTATTGGGAGAATAGGCTTCTAAAAAAATATATTTCAGAATTTGAAGTCCAAAGGGGGGGGTATTGGGAGAATAGGCGGAACAAATATACATCCCTGAAAACTCACCGATTTTCTTTAAACTTTGCACACTAGTTCCTTTTCACTCACAAATCACAAATATGAAAACGAAATTTGTCGGAAAGTTATAGTTTCCGAGATATTCGACTTTAAAATTCCCGCTTCGCTCCGCGCGCGTGTGTTTGTGTGTGCCCCTGCCAGCCTGTCTGTGCGCGTGTGTGTGTGTGTTTCTTTAATAAATTTTTTCTATTCCATTCTAACTAAATATTTGTAATGAATAAACAAAAAGCATTGCTGGTAACCCGAATGTTCGGAAGGAATGTTTACACTACTTGTATACTTGTTACTAAAAAGAAGAAGAAGAGTTAATAATTGTGAGAATGTCAAATTGTGTTGTGAAGTGTAGTACAAATATCGGGAATTTTAAAGTCGAATATCTCGGAAACTATAACTTTCCGACAAATTTCGTTTTCATATTTGTGATTTGTGAGTGAAAAGGAACTAGTGTGCAAAGTTTAAAGAAAATCGGTGAGTTTTCAGGGATGTATATTTAAGCCTAGGCTTCTAAACAAATTAGTTTTAGATTTTGAACTCCCAAGGGGGGGGTATTGGGAGAATAGGCTTCTAAAAAAATTAGTTTTAGATTTTGAACTCCCAAGGGGGGGGGGGGGTATTGGGAGAATAGGCTTCTAAAAAACTGAGTTTTAGATTTTGAACTCCCAAGGGGGGGGTATTGGGAGAATAGGCTTCTAAAAAAATTAGTTTTAGATTTTGAACTCCCAAGGGGGGGGTATTGGGAGAATAGGCTTCTAAAAAAATGAGTTTTAGATTTTGAACTCCCAAGGGGGGGGGGGTATTGGGAGAATAGGCTTCTAAAAAAATGAGTTTTAGATTTTGAACTCCCAAGGGGGGGGGGGGGTATTGGGAGAATAGGCTTCTAAAAAAATATATTTCAGAATTTGAAGTCCAAAGGGGGGGGTATTGGGAGAATAGGCGGAACAAATATACATCCCTGAAAACTCACCGATTTTCTTTAAACTTTGCACACTAGTTCCTTTTCACTCACAAATCACAAATATGAAAACGAAATTTGTCGGAAAGTTATAGTTTCCGAGATATTCGACTTTAAAATTCCCGCTTCGCTCCGCGCGCGTGTGTTTGTGTGTGCCCCTGCCAGCCTGCCTGTGCGCGTGTGTGTGTGTGTTTCTTTAATAAATTTTTTCTATTCCATTCTAACTAAATATTTGTAATGAATAAACAAAAAGCATTGCTGGTAACCCGAATGTTCGGAAGGAATGTTTACACTACTTGTATACTTGTTACTAAAAAGAAGAAGAAGAGTTAATAATTGTGAGAATGTCAAATTGTGTTGTGAAGTGTAGTACAAATATCGGGAATTTTAAAGTCGAATATCTCGGAAACTATAACTTTCCGACAAATTTCGTTTTCATATTTGTGATTTGTGTGTGAAAAGGAACTAGTGTGCAAAGTTTAAAGAAAATCGGTGAGTTTTCAGGGATGTATATTTAAGCCCGGTAGAGTAACATTCCATTTATGTATATATGTAGATAGCGAAGTGTGAATTCACTAGTATGAACTGACCGATTTAAGTAAATTCACTCCACTATTAATATACAACAAAATTATATCTATATATAGAAAAAAGTCAATAAGGCTAATTCATTTGGGTCCCTGTGGGCAGATCATCAATCAATATATATATGTCAAAATTTTTCCGAGATAATCAATACAAACTTGGCATCAACTTACATGATTTTTGTGTTGAGGAGGATCCCTCGCCGAGGCGCCTCCGTGAGGTGCCATTTTGCTAAAGGATTCTTTTTGATACTGTTACAGAAAACACGAAAAATAAATTTATGCAAAGTAACGTACTCTACCTACACGTCGCAATTACAATCGTATACATTTACTTAGTAAACCGAGATACAGAGCCTTGCTTGTACTTAATTAAATACGATCTGCTTGCAAAACATTCGCTGGATAAGTTGATTGTGTCAGTATGTTGTGTATTCTCGAGCTTATGCCATAATTACGGGTTGTTTCTTTATTCCTAATTGCTATGACGAATTTCCATACGGCATATATTCCTTATCATCTGGTATTGTTCACTATATATTTGGAAACTGTCCGAGAGCGCATCGACGTGGAGAGCTCAAATTTTGTACATGGCGTTTTCATGATAACTGCAAATACAAGTTCAAAAATGGACCAAATCGGGCCACCGCTTTTTGGTATTGCCATACAAAAATTTAAGTTTTCACTATATATTTGGACACTGCAACGCATCGACGTAAAGAGCTGACGGGATTTTCTTAAAGAAAAATTTGAATTAAGTTCAGAAATGGAACCAATCAGGCAACTCCTTCGAAGGGTTGCCATGCAAAAAAATTGCTGCGTGGTGTTTTCATAGAAATGGTAAATAAAATTTCGAAAATGGGCTAAATTGGGTTACCCCTTCTTAGTGATGCCATACATAACTTTTGTTTTTCACTATGTACTTGGTAGCTGCCTGAGAAAGCTTCGAGGTAGAGAGCTCATATTTTGTACACGGAGTTTCCATAAAAATTTCAAATACAGTTCGAAAATGGGACCAATCGGGCAACTCCTTCGTAGGGTTGCCATACCAAAATTTCGTGTTTTACTATATATTTGGGAACTGCATGAGAACGCGTCGGCGTAGAGAGCTATACTCTCTCACACAAATGAATACACACACACACACACACACACACACACACACACGCACGCACACACAATTCTCTACCTTAACGAATGTTCATATAAACAGTTTTATCTTGTAAGTAGCTATAACTTCAAGTTCAAGTAGTTCAACTTATAATCGGGAAACTTAATCTGAGTGCGAATTTTACAAGAGCAATTTTTTATGGTGTAAGTAAACAGCGCGTGCGAATATCGCAGGAGCAATTATTAGAAGAACGAAAGAACGAATAAAAGCATTATAAATTAAACAGGGTACGAATGTCACAGATGCAAATTTTGCGAGTTCGAGTGGGAATGGTCTTCTTTTAACAGGGTCCGAATCTTATACAAGCAGTTTTTGGAAGTTTGAGTGATAGCCTTTTAATTTAAACAGGGTGCGACTGTTGCAGGTACAATTTTTGGAAGTTTGAGTGCTTTGAACAGGGTGCGAATTTTACAAATGCAATTTTTGGCAGTTGGAGAGATAACCTTGTAATTCAAATAGGGTGCCAATATTACAGGTACAATTTTCGGAAGTGTGAGTATTAGCCTTCTTATTTAAACAGGTTGCGAATGTTACAGGTCCGATTTTTGAAAATTCGAGTGTTGCCTTCTACTTTATACAAGGTGCGAATGTTGCAGACAGAGCCGGACTGGGTCTTGAAACTGGCCCGGGCGAATGAACCTTTTTCGGTCTTCAAAAATTACTGTTTTTTTTTATAAGAGTGAGAAAAGTGAGGCATAAATTATTTTTGAGTTATGACCCTCTATTCAAATAAATTTTTTGTTCTTGAATTGAATTAACCCGCTTGATGACAAGATTCACGTTGGTTTGCAATTCTGACATGGGAGAAATTTTTGATAGTCCTACAAAATTTACTGAAGATATGGGATATGGGTAAACGTTAAAGAAACAAGAACAAGAAAAAAGAAACGAATCGAACTTTTTGAATAACAAAATTCTACCCCAATATGTCAACAAAACGAAAGCTTCGTATACTAGTTTTTGAAACAATTTATCTTCTTTTATTCTTGATGATCTGGCAGCACAAAAAATTTTAACAAGTTTCGAAAGTTTTAGCAAAATAGACGACGAGGGAGAAAATTCGTATTTGGATTTGTTTCAATCAATTGACGACTGTAGCCCTATGACGATAGTTTGAAGTGAACGAAGTTTTAGCAAATTTAAGGTAATAAAAAATTACCTCCGATCTACAATGAGACAAGTAACATTCAGTACATTTACATGAATACTTGACTACTTGACTTGAAATCCACTTGAAACTCAGGTAGGGCGGTGGATTGAATTAATTCCAATTACTTGACTTGCATTTTTCTTGAATTTAATTTTCCAATTATTTAAGTTCAAATTTACGCGTTGAATGAGCCTTTTCATGATATTTTGATTACTTCAAGCATACTTTCAAGTATTCATGTAAACGTACGGATTGTCGAATGTAGATGTTTTGTCCATCGAAAAAGAAGCATTTTGAATTTCGAAAATATTTTTACTAGTTCGTGACGATAAAAGCTAGAAAAGTAGATATATATAAAACATTTTGCAAATATTTCTATCGAGCTGATTCACCTCAATGTTTTTAAATGTATGTTACACGCAAAAAATGAATGTCAACCAATAATTTTATGTGCAGTGCAGTAAATATTACTTACTTTTCTTTTGTACGGATGCTTTATTTTCATGGTAAATTGTTGCTCAACTTTGTTCAGTCAGCTGATAGCACATGTCAGGCAGGATACATAGAGTTAAGTTAGGTTATGTTGACAATTTTATAGATCAGGGGCGTAAATGTATACGTTAAATATGTTTTCCTCACGTTGCAAAACGAGTCGTCACGGCAATGCGTGAACCAACTGAGGAAAGAAGTGAGTTCTTAGCCCCTTGTTCCTTACACTTTGTTTTTGTAAATTTTTTGTAACCGATTAGAAATTCAATCGATCTATCACTTATATATCTCCAAATAGAGTAACAAAATCAATGCCACTGCTTCTCAAAATGTGGAAAAATTTATACTTTTTCTAATACTTGGTACTTTCTTCAGTTTGCTAAACTGCTAAACCGTGCCAATAATTTTCATCGAACTAATGGACGAAGGTGTCAATTTTAAATGAACAAATCAAAATTATTTTGATTTCAGCCAGTCTAAATTTTTCTTTTGTGGCTGGTACTGACAATAATACCGTATCCTAATAGTAACACTAGAAATTTCTCATAACTAATAAGTAAAGGCTGACTGAAATAATTTTTTTAATTTTGAAAAATTAGAAAATAAGACCAAAACTTATAGTATAAACAGTTTTTGTATACATATTTACTTTTCAATTTCGAATTTCTTTCAAAAGTACTCATAGGTATATGAACGCTTTGAAAACCTTATTGAACTCTTTTAATAAAGAAATACACTTGGCACTGCTTTTTTCGGTATAAAAATGATATGATGCTAAATAGTTTACATTATTTTCATAAAACACTGAACGCTATTGAAGCCACAAGAATGCCAAATTTGCCAAATTCTATCTCTTCTGAGTATGTTCAACTCATAGCATACAACATGGTACCAACCAAGACTACATGGTAAATACATGTGGTCACGATTAATCCGGAGACCATCGGCTCAAAGACCACCGGCCCATCGGGCTAGTGCCCGATCGCCCGTTCTTCCAGTCAGGTTATGGTTGGAGGTACAATTTGTGGAAATTCGAGTGATAGTTTGCTAATTTAAACAGGGCCAGGGTGCGAATCTTATGCATGCAGTTTTTGGCAGTGCGAGCGAAAGCCTTATACTTTGAACATGGTGCGAATGTTACAGGTACAATTTTTGGAAGTTTGAGTCATAATCTTCAAAGCAAAAGGTTATCTCTGGGACTGTCAAAAATTGCATGTATGAATTTCGCACCCTATTTAAAGTAGAAAGCTTTCACTCGAAATTCCAAAAATTGTACCTTTTTTTTATATATTATTAAACCAAGCTCAGGGGATACTATATGATGCAAAGCACAGCATGGCAAGAAGGAAAGGGATTAAGGAATATGAGGAGAGTATAGGAGGTGCTGACGTATGTCACTCTTAAATCTTCGCAGGTTGTATGCCAGAGGAAAGACAGTAGATAGTAGACTGTTCCACATTCGCACAGTTCGGGATAAAAAAGCATCACGGAATTTTACTCAACGGCCGAAAGTCATTTGAAGGGTAAAACATTGTGCGCTGTTTGCAGCGCGAGTATTGCGAGGATATTGGCAAGATCGTTATTCCATAATCTAATCATGCAATCTCGTTTGACAGATGTGGCATTCCTTCTGGAGTCATCAAGAATGTCAAAGGAGGAAGTGAATTCAAGGGTACTGTCATCGGAAAGTAAAGGAAAGCAGATCATTATTAAAACTTAGGGAGAGAAATGGAGAGATAACAAAGCCCTACAGCACGCAGGCTTTTATAGGGTGAGGTTCAAATCGAACGCCATCTAATACGACCAGTATTAGGCTACCAGATAAAAGCTTTCAATCTACAATATAAAATAGGACGAGAGAGGCAAACTTTATTAAATTTGGCTAAAAGGAATGGATGCCAGACTCCATCAAAGGACTTTGAAATATCTAGGGCAACGGTTTTGGATTCATCAAAATTGCGAAGACTGCGGTTCCAACGTTCCTTAAGAAAAGTCAGCAAGTCTCCAGATAAGCGTCCCTTCCAGAAGCCGTATTGGCGATCGTTGATGAGTTGATTGGTTTCTAGATACTTCATTAATTTTGAGTTATAACCTTTGAAAGAATTGAAGTGATGCAAATTGGTCGATAATATGAGGGATTGCTACTCTCTCCATTCTTGGGAATAGGCTGAATGTAAGCTAGTTTCCAAGCAGTTGCAAATTTTTCTGTCGAATAAGACAGATAGAATAATTTGCGCAAAGGTTTAACCAAAGATGAGGCGCAGCTTTTAATTAACAGGCGCAAGGAACTATGAGGACCTGCGGCTTTAGAGACGTACCTCCTTGAATACATCTCTAATACGGATGTATATTGGCTCTTGTACACATCCACATGGGGATGCAAAGTAGATGTCTGTGAGGTGCGTAGAAGACGAGAATTTGAAGCGAACCTAGCAACAAAAATATTAGCTTTATCCAGGGAGTACACAATCATTTTACCGTTATTATGTAAGTAGTGAAGGCATAGAGGAACTGCTGAAGTTTTTCCTGATGGTTTTGACCAGAGACCAGAAACCCTTGCTGCTTTTGCGGCTTGCAAAGACTTACAGGTGTTCCGTGTAGTCTTGTTTCAGTTCCGGACATGGATGCAGTTGATAAGCGCAAAAAGCAGACTCTTTCGCTTTAATTGCTTGGTTGCACTTATCGTTAAACCGAGAGTGAGTTTTCTGTTGTTGTGATCTGCTGTAGGAATACGGAATGTATTCACGCATGCCAAGATTTAGAATGTTAGTAAGTTTTAATGACATTCATCAACATCCCTCGAAGCAAAACAGACTGACCAATCCAATCAATTTCTCTAAGATACTGATTGAGACTTTCCCAATCAGCATTTTTATAGTGCCAGAGAAGCCTACCTGTAGGCGAAGAAGTAGGGTGGCACAGGCTCTATCTCCAGTTCAAAAGATCGGCCCGCAGGGCTTGTGGTCGAAAATGTCTGAGCCACAGTATGTTATATGGACATTAAAATCGCCTGCCAAGAAGATTTCGGAAGAGGGAGAGACAGAAGGCAAATGATCAATATTGTTGGAGATATTGTTAAATAAGGATACCGTGTCATCATTAGACATATTTGCGATAAAGGAAACAAAAGTAGATGATGTGGAGCTTGAACTTGCTCCAGGTGTAATCAAACTCTGGATTGGGGGAAAGAATATTCCTAAGGACGATAAAGGCTACATCATTCCGTATATATAATGCGATCCCCTATGTGGAGAAATTAGAGGCACCAAGCTGTAACAAGGGACGTGATATTGACTAATATCAGCATCAGAAACGACTTTGGTTTCACTTAGTCTAAGAATTGCTGGGTTTTTGGACTAGCTCTTAATCCATGAATGTTGCAGAAGTCGAAAACAAAAATTTGCTTACTCAGAGCAAAAACCAAAAAAACAAAAAAAAATAAAAGCGACACACAACAACTCAAATATTTGGGCGCCACCAGCAGCAGCAATCGACACACCAATTGTACCTGTAACATTCGCACCCTGTGACATTCGTGCCCCGTTAAATTTATGATGCTCTTATTCGTTCTTTAATAATTGCTCCTGCGGTATTCGCACCCTGTTTTAAATACAAAGCCATTACTTACACCATAAAAAATTGCTCTTGTAAACTTCGCACTCAGATAAAGTTTCTCGATTTTAAGTTGAACTTCTTGAACTTGAAGTTATAGCTATACTTACAAGAAAATTCTGTTTTTATGAACATTTTTCGTTTCTTGTTTTTGAAAGTGCCTTTAAGATACAGAATTCTCGGCGGATCTCTAAAATCAGACTTTGTAACATTTCTTTACGCTAAGATATAAATTTTATAAATTTGTGATTTCTGTGAAAAAAATTATATTGGTGCGAATTTCCCCTTTTTTGCCCTATAGGATGAAATTCGCTCGGGTGCAAATTTCATTTTTACTAGTGAGTGCGAATTTCCCCTCAGTCAAAATTTTAATGGGAATAACTTGTATTCTATATACCTTCCGCTACCCTTCGAATGAGAGCTAGAAAATAAATGTGCTTTTGCCATTTACATATATTCAAAGTAAGCCTGAGCTTCTTCGATACTAGAAAAATATAAGAAATAATGTAAAGTCTAAATTGTTCATTCAGAAGAGAAACATGTTTTTTTGTAAGTTTTGCAAGCACGTGTTGAATACGTTTCCTGATTAGAGTACGATCTTTCATGGATGCACATCTTGAATAAATTAGCCCATTTAATTTGCATGCTAAATGGAAACTTCTGATTGCTGCACTTTTGCTCTCTGTCTGACCAGAAGTTTTATTATTTTATTTTATTTTATGCTGATGCGTGGCTTTTATATTGCTTCGGGTGCGAATCTGCTTTCTTTCGAACTTAATTAAAAGTGCCATGGGATGACAGCGTGCAAAATTTGTTTTGACGAGCCCAGCCTGCACTGTGTGACCTTAATTCCTGGAATTAGTTAATTGGTTGGGTGGCCTAACTGAAATTTTCAACGTAAGCTGTAGAATTTTTTATTATGTTCGTCAAATTAAATTGGGCATTAAATAAAAAGGAAAAAGCATTCAGTTTTTTTATACATACCTTATTATACATATATAGATACATATGTATCTAAAAAATTAGAAAGAAAGGTCAGGGGCATTGTACAGAGAATACAAGTATTCTCATTAAAATTTTGACATATTGCAGCTGATGTGCTGTGACTCAATTTCGTGATTAATACTGCGTTTTCACTACATCGAAATCACGTAACAGAAGTCAATTCGAAATCACTGTAGGTGCTTTCACCACCGCTGAGATGATTTCGTTTGACAGGTGCTACACTTAAATACCAAATTGGCATGTAAAATAATTAATTACATAAACAAGGCTTTTGTAATTAAAAGGATATATTGTCATATAAATGTCAGCAACTATTAATATAATATTTAATTTAATTTTAAATTTCTTCCTTACAAATTTATTGACAAATGTATATAACAAATGTCAAATGATACAGTTTGAGAAAAAGTGGAAACCAAAAATGGGCGCGTTCGGGCAAATTTTCGTGATTTCAATGAAATTACGCAAAAATGAGATGATTTCGATTTAGTTTTTTGTAATGGAAATTACGTGATTTCGAGGGTGATTTCGTCGAAATCATGCTGAAACAGCGAAATTACGCGATTTCGTTGTAGTGAAAACGCCCTATAAGGTATATAAATTTTAATAGGAAAGGCAGAGAGAGAAGAGAGAATATTGTGCTCTCTGTACCGTACTTTCCTAAACATTTCACCAATTTTCGTCACCTAATGGTGGAACGTGGTTCGTAATGAGAAAACTTGTATTCTCTATATCGTGGGTCGAGGCGTAACCCCCGGAATATACAAGCCATGAACAAAGTCGAAAAAAGAGAGCAGCGGGCCGGTCAGCAGGCGACGTCCACGGTCTTCTTGCCTTGTCTTACTGCAGGAATTTTTAATATAAAAGTTGCTTGTATTTTGTTCAAATTCTTTAATTTCCATAAATTTGTTCTACGTGCTATTTGTTTTTAAATATTAGAAAGAAAACATATTTGGCTGCAATTTGTTGTAACTTGATTTTGCTGTGGGAGAGACAGCTTTAGGCTTTAGGACCTCTTTAAAATGAAATCTTAGTTTTTCTTCCATGACGAGTATACAAAAAGCAGTGAGAGTGAGCTCTTACTGCATGCTGTACTCGGCACGTTAAGGCCTTTTAATGTGTCGGTGCCTTCGGCGTCTTCATGGCTTGTATTATATTCCGGGGGTTACGGTCGAGGGCAAGGTACATACACAGAATATATATCCTGGCTCGAAGGTATAGGAAGGATCAATGAATCATTGATTCGAAAGTAAAGCACTGACATTTGTCGGTATATCTAAAAAAAAAAAAGAGTGGACTGAGCATTCCAAAATTTTTTAGCAAAAACCAAAAATTATACACCAGGAGCGAATTCAAAATTAAAGAATTATTTAAAATTTTTTAATTAATTAAGTTATTTGAAAAAATATATATAAATCAACTTCGAAAAATTATAAAAAATATTTTTATTGCAAAAGTTAAAAATAGAAAAATTTGTTTCTCAGAATTTTAGTTGGGGTGATCATCAGAAAATATGTTTAAATACTTTCAAAAAAAAAAAAAAAAATTTTTTTTCTTTAAACTACAGGCAACTGCATAACAGAGCCAAAAATTGTGCTTAATTTGTTTCTTCTAGGCAAGATTCGTTGTTGGTTTAGTGCTTGAAAGACTTTGGTGTCCCAAAAATATGAAAACATTTAGAAGAATGAATGGCTTACACGGTCTCATTACGTGTCGTGCATTGTACAGGAAAGCCCGGTAAAGAGAACACAATACTCTCTCTCTGGCTATTCAATAGTAATGTATATAGGCACATTAGTGGACGAAAATTCGTCACAGCTTATGTGTCAAAATTTAATGAGAATACTTGTATTCTCTCAACCGTAGAATCCTTATATTAAGTTTGGCGAACTTTTGGTGCTGTCAACTAAAAAAGAAGTTATAATTGCTCTAACACCAATATTGACGGTACGCTAGATAAAACCCAGTAAATATAGATATATAGATTTCGTCTATTTTCGAACCAACATCTACAGATATTACGAAAACGCCGTGTACAAAATTTGAGCTCTCTGTCTCAAGCGTTTTATGATAACCGTATGAAGAACTGGTCCGATAAATTAGTACGTTTACATGCCGGTTTGAAATTGAGGATCGAATTGCTTCTATTTTTAATTTTTAAAAGTTGCAATAAATTCTTGTGGTTATCGCGCGCCAACTAGAACTTCACCATTGGTTTCTATCGCTTTCTTTTTCGCGACCATCCTATCCATTCATCCTTTCGCCAATTCATTCCCCTCAGGCATTCACTCAATCTCCATCCAGCCATTTCAGCCTTTTAGTAACCCTCCTACTCATCTAGTCATTCCTTTCATTCATTCATACCAGCGAACCATATGAACATCACATGTATCCATAATCCATCTCATCTAGCTAACTTATACATTGTTCCTTCCCATCGAATAATTTTATCGATTCATCCGATATCCGTCTATTCCGTGTAGTCCATCCCATCCAATATATCTAGCACTCTTACCTGTTTATTCATCCCAGATATCGATTCCAGCAGGCTTCGCAGGTATCCCATCTATCTAACCATCTCACCTATCTAGTCAGCATCAAACCATTAAGTTGGTGTCACACCGGGAGCGGTGCGGCGCGGAGTTTTTCAGTTGCCGCTGCGCGATTGGTCTTGCAAAATTGAATCTATAAGTTACACCGGGAGCGGCGCTGCAAAATTGTTGGGGCGCGGCAATTTTTGAGATTAAGCCTAGTACTAAGGTCGGCGCTAAGCTAAATTTTGTATGAAAATTTAGCAAGCTAAAAGATATTGGTGAAAATTTATTTAGCGAGAGTGGTACTAAGATCAACGCGCTAAAATTGCCTTTGGGTTTTGATTAGAGATGGGACCACCAGTAAGTCTCCAAAAAATTTTGCTTGAATTTATCTGCCCGGGCCGTTCTTTAGCGTGCTAAAAATATTTATTGTCAGAGTTCTGAGATTTGATAAATTTATTGATCGGAATTTTGTAGTTAACGTAGTTTTGTACGTCTTTGCTGTAAGTACGGATGAATTAGATTTCTTCCCGTGGCCGTATTTTCAATATCATTGTTAATTGTATATGTGTATGTATGTATGTGTATTGTATATACATTATGCATATTATGTTTATATTTTTAATATTTCCAAATAATTTTAACTATCTGTTTTTAGAAATATTATGTTGTTGTTAATATATCTTTTCTCTGAGTCTCCGCTGTCATATTTTAGCTGCTAAAGAACGGCCCGATATTGGAGACCCGCTAAAATTTAGTTTAGCGCGGACCTTAGTACTAGGCTTAACAGAATTTCTTCATCGGAAGAATACATTTGGATAAAATCCTCCGCTTTCAGTGTGAACACTTTATTTTGCAGCGTGCTATATCGCGCTGCTCCCGATGTGACCAGGGCCTTATACTGATCAATTAGCGCTAATGGCATCCGCATGAAGAAAGTATAATGCAAGCACTAAGCTGATCAACCAGCTTACACGCACGAAAATGTAGAAAAATTTGATTTCTAGGTAATTCCGCAAGCACATAACTGGTGGATAGCTGGTTAATAGTTTTCGTGGCAAGCACTACCTTCTTGTACAGTAACGCACCCAGGATTTGGCTTTGGAGGGGGGGGGGGGCATAGGTATCTCAAGGAGTCGGAAAAATAGGGCTTTAAAGTCGCGTCCTCATCTGTGCACTTAAGAGCTGTTACTATATATTTAAAGATTTTATCGTATTTTAGCTTACCTTGTAATATACAGATTATATTTTATACTTTTATACATAATTTGTAAATTATGTTCAAAAGACTGACCTTCTGGGGGTTCAATGCAACTAAACTAAAAAACCACTTTGTTAGTGTTTGCAAGCATTATCCCAATGAAATCAAACATTCGTTTCAGGATCATCCTCTACAATCAATTTCGTCACCAATGCAATGGCTTCAAAAATTTCAAGGTCAAGTAGAAAGGAATTATCACCTCTATAGTCTTTAACTTCAATCACTAGGATCTGCAACGTCATCAAGCTCTTTTAATTGCATTTCAGGATACATCTCTTCAAAGTATCGGAAAGTATGTGTGCAGAACAGAAAGCTGAAATTGATATGAATTTTGCGAGGGCTATTTTGGGAATTGGCGTACTTCTCAATCTGTTGGAGCCAAAACTCTGGCAGAAGGCGATAACCTTACTCCGAACTGATTACACTGCTCCTACAGAATATATGCACTGTAAAAAAAGAAGGACAATTCTCTAAATTTAAGACACGTTTTTTCCTAAAAATAAATGTTATTTGATCTGATATAAAGGGAAAATCAGTTTAATTTCTCCAAATCAATAGAATATTCAATGAATATAGGTATTTGGCTCCAGAAAATCTATATAGTACGTAAAAATCCCGAAATTTTAAGCTTTCTCGGATAAAAGGAATAGAACATTCAATAAATTATGTATTATTCTGCATTTCCAAGTACCTATATTTTAGGGATAAAAACCTATTTCACTTTTTCCAAGGTGGAGCTTTCCCTAATCTTAGTGGCAGAAATTGTTGCCACTCACTTAAGCGAATAATATTTTACTGTGTGGTTAGCAATAATTTCCTGGATGCTGAATATGAGCACATTAAAAGAGAGACGACCCGAATAGTGAAACACTCGGAAGCACTTGTAATCATTATGGACGGCTGAAGTGTCAGGAGCGGCAGAGGGATAATAAATTTCATTATAATAACGCCGAAACAGCTTTCTTACAAGTGCGTCCATCTACTAGTACTAGTATTATTATTATTAATTAAAGCTTTACTGATAAAAAAACGATTACTTTATTTATAATTATATTTTGGAAATTATTCTTTTAAAATGGCAATATTCCCAGGAAGATTAGGAAAACTCCCAGAAAATTTGGAAATACTTCCGGAATATTTTTCAACTCTATTCCCAGCACCATCTAGCACTAGACTAATCAGGACAATTGAAGACCCATTAAAGTCCATATTTTGTTAGTTCCTTAAGTGTCTTTTGATTCAAGTAGTCTATGACATAAACCTTCCATCCACTTGATGCCCACGAAAGTTATTCTGTTAATACTCTTAATCTGTTCTAGTATGCCATGAGTGTTGACAATGCAGGCGTCGTCGTTTGCAGGTTCGTTGACCGTTTGCCAATTTCAAATGTATTGTTCGTACTGTGATGAAGGCGAAAATCGGGTCCCAATATTTTAAAGACTTTCATTCAACTTAAGCTACATTAACATGGCGACAGTAGCGTAACACAATGGATGTAAATTGTTGGACACTGCCTGAGAACGCATCAGTGTAGAGAACTGAAAGTATGTATATGTCGATTTCATAAAAATTGTAAATATAAGTTCAAAAACGAACTAAATCCGGTAGCCCTTTCTTGGTATTGCCATACACAAATTCAGGTGTTTTACGTATACTAGTCACAAAAAAAACTACAAAAACCACATAGAATGTCCAAAACTGCAGATAAAATCAACTGAAAACAAAAACCAACAAACCAATCTCCAGGTTACAGAGTCTGAAATCTCCAAAATGTTTACACGGCAAGAGATTTTTGTCTCTGGAGACCAAAAAATCAGGTCGACCATAATAAAATAGTTTGGAGAGACACGTCTCCGAAGTGTTTACACAAAATTTGAAGTTCGGTCTATAGAGATCTCCAGAGATCTTTGTTAATTGTCAAGCAAGAAATTGTTAGAAACAATTATCTCAAAAGTTATTAATATTTCGATGGTATTTTGTTTTATTTATTTTCTTTCTTTTTAAAAATAACCAGAACTCTATTGACGAAACAAATTTTCTCTCCTAAATCCATTATACCTATAATTTTTTATTAATTTCATTGTAACAATTAATCAAACTCATTCTCCCTTCATTCCTTTTCCCTTCCGAGAAAACCTACACTTAACTGACTAGAACAAACACATAGTCTCCGGAGACCTTGAGACCGGATAAATGAATCAACTTCGAATCGAAGACCGGAGACCGAACCTGGAAACCTGTTCGTTTTAAAATACATGACGGGAGACCCGAGACCAAAAAAGTCTCTAGAGACTACGTCTTTTTAGAGATTTTTTGCGTCTCCGAAATGTATACACGGGTCTCTGGTTCTCCAGAGACGAAAAAATTGGTTTCTGGAGGTCAAAGTCTCTCCCCGTGCAGCTTCACCTTCTCTCTTCTCGCTTTGCACAACCAGCAAAAATTTCTAAGAAAACATCAAAAATGTTTAAAAATAAGTCACCACAAAAAAAAACATATGAGTGCGAATATTGTGCAACATTATGGTCCGATAAATTGTTTTACTGCCCCCGTTTTTCTGTTCCTCTTTCGTCGCTAGCTCTTGAACCAAAATGTTGCAGAATTGACACATGTTAATGGATACAGCGATGTGTCCACCCTTAACTTCTTTCACGTCCTTACGAAATAGTGGATGGTCACCATAAACTTTTTTATTTAGAATTATATTCTGAATAAAATACAATTTTTAATGTTTTTACAAACTTTACCCTTTCCGATCCGCACGCATAGCAAATAGATTATCACGCGTTCGGGGGTGTTTTTATTGTCTTTCAGCCCTTTGTTATGGCCCTGGGACGCCGCATTTTTGTGACAATACTAATAAAACCACCTTATATCGACCTTCAAAATTGCAGCCTGAAAAAAAAAATATGTATGTATATAACTGGACTAATTGTAGTTCCTAAGAGCTGTAATTTATCTTAAGGTTAAGTAATTATAACTTTTTGCTAATAAACATTATTTTTCTACTAATTTTGAAGTTTTTTTATGTTTGTTACATTCGACCCCACCTCATGTTACAATCGTCCTGATGATGGATGGGGTCAGTTGTTAGATCTTATCTTTTATCTTTTATACCTCTCTTGTGAAACCTAATCGTTGATATAACGAATATTAAGTATTGCCAAGTTTTGGCCAAATAAATACAATTTATTGAACAGTAATCAGTTTTGATCTAGCTGTTATATCAAGGGTTTTACAAGTTGTTGAAGTCGAAATGTTACAACCTTACCCAATCTACCCTAGGCGTCGACATTAAGGCAGCGCAAATGATGCGACGCGATAACGTGGTTGACAAAAGTTTGGGGAAAATTTTAACATTGTCGTGTCGCAGTGCGACATTTGAGGATGATAGTTCGGGTACCAGTATAAGAAAAAAATGAGTTAAAAAAAAAGATACAATTTTGAAGAAAACTAGCAATACACTTTCGTCATAGACAAATTAATAACATACAAAGACTGGACACTT
The DNA here is from genome assembly GCA_963924295.1 of Dioctria rufipes. NCBI lineage: Eukaryota > Metazoa > Arthropoda > Insecta > Diptera > Asilidae > Dioctria > Dioctria rufipes. The sequence continues at coordinate 273,774,105 of OZ002741.1, read as the reverse complement.
AGAACAAAAATATGCAACTCTTTTCTGGAATATAAAAATTAACGATGCCTCGACGATGCCTCGACTTGGCACTTGATGACGTGCCCAAAGCGTAAGCCACCAATGCCTCGCTCTATACAAAATCACAGTTCCCTCGATCCGATGAAGAGAAGGCCACAAGTTTTTCTTAGAAATTTACTGGAAATTTCTTCCTTCGAATTTTTATGCATTGGCCGCAATTTTTTCTTAATAATTTACTGCAAATTTTTTCCTTAGAATTCATACGCACTTTTGGAGGGCGACAACAATTTTTTTGAGCGTAGACGCTACAATAGCAATAAGCAATTGTTTTTTTTTAGAAATTTACACAAAGTGTTTCGGTAGAATTTTTATTCATTTTGGTGGCCGACTAGACTTATTTTCAGATACAGTATGTACATCGTTGTTAGATTTTATATTCGAGCGAGGCACTGCTCTCGGCCTGGCTAATGCATAAAAATTCCAAGGAAGAAATTTCCAACAAATTTCTAAGAAAAACTTGTGGCCTTCATCGGATCGAGGCAACTGTGATTTTGTATGGAGCGAGGCATTAGTGGCTTACCCTTTGTGCACGTCATCAAGTGCCAAGTCGAGGCATTGTCGAAGCATCGTTAATTTTTATATTCTAGAAAAGCGTTGCATATTTTTGTTCTACGTGTCCAGTCTTTGTATGTTATTAATTTGTCTATGCTTTCTTGATATGACAATGATAATGTCGCTTTCATTGTGTACATTTGCGACAACCCACGATGACAAAAGTTGCCGCGAATATCGTACTGCGCTCATTGTTTTCTAGGTTTAATGAATAACAAACAAGATGGACTCACAATTTTATCCGTTTATATACGTTTTTTACACATGTCAAGTGCATAAATGCATGCGTGAGGATGTAAGCAAACAAAGAACTTTTTATCGGGTGAGCCGTAGATCACACCAAATTTCTCTATCCCGCACACATCGCATTTAGAGCGTAGGAATGTGGCATTCAAGCGGACTTGACAGGTGCGAAGAACATATAACTTAGTTAGATGTTCTTTGGTAATAGCCAATTGTGCCCACGAGTACCAAGCAGTAAAGTTGTAGCACTCAGCATAGCACTCGCAATGTAAACACGTTTTCACATAACGTTCCATACGACGAAAACGAATCCAACGGCATACGTATCAGCGAACAAGAACGCGCTTGATCACACAACACAGCTCTCGGAAATATGTATGCAAATAATGTTTCCTTTTTCGTGGAACTTAAAAAGCACTCCTTTTTCTTTGAGGGCACCCACATACGCCTCCGCATTTATATTTTTGAGCTTTTTTCTTCTATTTTAGGGCACGATAATATCTGACTTTTTAACAAAATGACTAATGAAAACTAAATTAATTCAATGGGGCCTTTATTATTCGAATCCAAGTATATAGCAAACAGGAATGGTGAGAAGCCAAATTTCGCGCAATAAATTCTTGTTATATTGGTTGTTCATGTTTTTGTGGTTTAGAGTTCAGTAGACGCTTACATAAATGATAAATCCGGAGAAGTGCAAAAAGTAATTTTTAAACGATTAAAGGATTTTTATGTTTGGCGCTCTACTTTTATTTAATTCAGTAAGAAATTTTATTTTTGTAAATTTTATAAAAAAAAAAAAAGACAAGGTCTCACTGTTGAGAAAAAACCAAAAAATATCTGATATCCAATCTAGAGTTGAAATTGGATCCGGATTTATATCCGACTATTCGATTCCTGAAATCCGGATTCGAACTAACCGGGTCCGTTTTATCCGGATAAAGATCCGAACTATCCAGGTCCATCCTATCCGGATCTAGATCCGAACCAACCGGATCCAGACTAAGCAGAAAAGGCTCAAAATTTTCTCTAGATTGGATTATGAAAAATTAAATTTCATGACATTTCCATTGGATTCCAATCCCGAGCAGACACGAGTATCCCAACAACTTATCATAAATGGAAAGTTCTCCCTCTCAGAAAAGAATATTTGTATGCTGTTATTATTCGTCCCTTTAAATTCCTTCACAAAACAAAAATTTGAGAATCAATCTCCAATTTGACAATAGAGCTCCCCTTGCATCTCTCTTCTTCCTACGCATTATGTCTTTCTCTTGAAAAATTACGCTCAATGTACAAATTTTACACGTAATGTTTTTATTTACATGGACAAAAAGTGGAATTGATACGTAAAAATAGTCGAACCATGATATTTTATGATTTTGAAGACGGATTAACTCGACAGCAGTGTTCACTAGAAAGAGCTAAAATGGTTATTTGATGATGAAGAACCATCTTTGTCAACTGTAGAGCGGTGATTCAAAAAGCTTAAGTTTGGTCGTAGTTCTATCTTTTATCTCAAGGATGTGCTGCAAGAAAGACATCCTGCCATTTTTTCATCCTAGCAACCATCAAAGCTGTACGGAATATGCTGCTTTGCATGTGGACAAATGACTGAGAGGGCAGACGACCCAATAGAAGGGGCACATTGATTGGAATAAAACACTGACACTAATAAGAATGGATTGAGCGTTCTTGCTTCAAAAAATTTTGCATAGGCTGTGAAAACCTATTGTTTCGAACAATTGTACATCGTTTCATAATTTATTATTATTTGTTAATTAGAAACACTAAAGATGTTGCAAAATAGTATTGCATTATATAAAAAATGTTTAGGAAGTTACACTTGTTTTAATTAACACAAAAATTAATTTTTAATATTACTGAAAAATGTGCTCTTCTGCAGATTTGATGTCAAATTTTATTGAGCTTGATGGAGATAGACGTATATAAGCAGTATATTTGTCTGAATTTTTATGTCAATTCCAATGCATTCCATTTAATATAACCGTACTGTTTCCAAAATTGGTTACAGTTCAGCGTACATTTTGAGCTTGAAAGGGACAAATATATTTTACTCAAAATTTGTGCTATTTTTGACTATAGGAATTAGATAGGATTTAGATAGGATGGCTCAGTCCATTCTTATTATATGTCAGTGGAATAAAAACATTGTGACAGGCTACTTAACTTGAATTTATGCACATGTTATTTAACTTGGAGTTATGCTATGAGCCAGAAAGCAAGCGATATATAATATAATATAAGGAAATATTGTCAGATTTAGCGTTTTAAAACTGTAATTCCGAAATTTCTAAAAACGAGCAAGCTGAGCGAGTCCACCTTTTCCGATACTTATTTTAATACAGCCTTTTCCGATTAAATATTTTAATACGAAATGTAAAAAAAATTAACAAATAATTGATAGTGGATCCGGTGGTTCGTCACGCCCACCGTATTTGTTGACTCCACTATAATTTTCATTTGATCAAAAATAGCATTCGCTCAAATTTTATTTTTCGTGCTTTTACTTTTGTAAAGTCTCCAATAAGTTCGTGATAGTCGATGTGATCATATAATTCGCTTTCAATAGATATGGTGGTCAATCGTAATAAGCGTTCGTTCCTGGTTCATTATCGATCACAGATAATTTTTAATAATTTTCAGTTTCGAGAAACTCCGCTCACCTGACACCATTGAAACGGGTATACCTAACAATATCTGCAAGGCAATGACAACGTTGGGTTCAATCGACAGAATACAATTTTTTTTTTCGAAAACTTCATTTGGGGATTGATCAGCAGGCAAGATCGCAGCCAGATTCATAATTTTGTCACATAGATCAAGGCTATCTTTATCCATGTTTTTCCCATCTATTAATATTCAATGTAAATCTTTACAGTTCTTTATTATTTCTTCGTTCGTTGAAAATTTGAGAGCGTGAATATCATAAAGAAATTTGAAGTCTTTGCTGTGTGCCTGTAGTTGTTGAAATCTCTCTTCCGTGGTAAAAGAATTCTGTTTTAAATCGTTTTTTCGGATTTGTTACATATTCATCTCGAGCTTCATATTCAAAATTAAAGCCTTAAAGGCTGAAACACAATGCAGTGCAGTGCATTGCACTGCATTGAAATTTAGAACTCGTGTATTAACATGTGGCAATTCAGAAAACACTGCAGTGCAGTGCAGTGCACTGCACTGCATCGTTTAGGCTAATTTCTAAAACACTGCACACTGCATCAATTGACGTCTGTTAAATACTAAAGAATAGAGGAATTGTTCAATTTAAAATGGATTACTTAATTTTAAACTGACATTAGAAGAAAAATGGGTAGAGTTTTTCTCAAAATAATGAATCCAGAATACAAAATATTTGTATATGAAATCTTCAAAAAATGATTGTTAAAGCACTGAACTGCTTTTATTGTGCTTTACAGTGTAGTCCACTGCTATAACACTGCACTGCACTGCATCGTATTGTGTTTCAGGCTTTACGCCGAACACGGATCGTGTGGTTAGGGGGAAATATCGGCACTACCTCAGAGGCTAAGTCTTTCGCTTCGTTCTAGAAAAACTTTCTTTAGATCTATACTGCTTCAGTTGGTTCTGTCTAAAATGTTTCAGCATTCAACTATATTCAAAGCAGGACTTTGTTATAATTTTGAAGCAATATTAACTTTGTTTAGAATATCGAACCAAATGTTCACGCTACAAATGAATCTTAAATTCACGATGGATTGGGCTTAGCACTGAGTCTCATGTCTCGATAGATTATCAGTTTTTCCTTCGAGCGAAATTTCCATAGATATCTCCGAGTTGTTAGCGCACAGGTTTGATGGCATCAACCCTACTTTCCCAACGGGTATTACTGACAGCTTTGAGAGTCCGAGTCAGTCATGGGATACTAGAGCATCGCATTTGCATTAAATATTGAGGCGAAGTTCAATGACTCTTTTAAAACTGTCTGGTGCCAAAAGTAGGAACCGCATCACTTGATTCACTTTACAGATCCGGATCTTTGAGTCGACTCAGATCTGAGTTACTCATCTCTAATTAAGAGCGACCATATTACAGGTGTAAGCTCTTCATAAGTCTCATACAACATGATCGTCGTATAGATGTCATAAATACGTTAGGTTGGGTTGTTTTGTTGGGTTGTGTCGAATACATTTTTCGACGAATTGTCATTCGGTGAATTATTTTAGATGAATTTTCTTTCGACAAATCATTTTGCAATTCAAATTGCCCCACCCCTAGGCACGGCGCTGAGTGAATGACGCTTATATGGTTCTGTGGTACAAAGTTTAAATAGTATAGATTTTCCGAATTGTCTGTAATTCATTCGTTTCAATTTTAATCACTCTTACAAAAGTTCAAAAAGATTTTTGTAATGGGATATTTCTTTCCTTTCCCATCAAGAGCTTACCTAACCTTGCACAATGTCTTTCAGTCAACATAAAAAAAAAAAAATCAAAACAAATTCACTTGTATGCTCGTCATTCCATTCATTTTTTTCTAAACTTTTCTTTAAAAAGTAAAAAAGCTAGAATTGGTCTAAAAGACCAATTCTTACGATACCCTAGAGACCTAGATAAATGTCCATACGTAATTTCGTATGGTTACCCTTCTGTACTCTGTGATTATTGATCATATGATTTTACATTCTGAAGAGCTTTTCAGCACAATAAAAACGGCTAGGATTGATCTTTCACAGTACACGTAAACAACCCCGTAAATGTATGGCAACACCAAGAAATAGTTGATCGATTTAGTTGATTTTTGAAATTGTACAAGCATGTACCTACTATTTTTCTGAAAATGCAGTGCACAAAATTTCAGTTTTCTAGGTCGAGATAACGATTCGAAGTTTTTGTATGGCAACCCTTCGAAGAGGTTACCCGATTTTCATACTTGAATCTAATTTTTTTTTTTTTTTTTAAATGAGCTGCACATGATCTCTTAGTAAACGCGTTCTCGTCTCTCGAGTTATCGATAGAGTGGTGGGATGGACAGGCAGATGGACGGAGGGACATACAAAAATACATATACATAGATAGTTAATATGTACGCATATCGTGACGTGACTCAAAGCCCTCGAGAATACATACTTCCCAAGCCATGAAACATAAATCTATATGTGTGCGTTCGGAGTCCGTTTTCTAAAATGTTCTATATTGATACTTATGGAAAAGTGTTAAACATTGGCTTTATGTCTGCCACAGAGCCTAAGCTACTATCCATACAGGAAAATAGTCTTTTAGTAACGTACAGCTTGGCTCCTTACCTTCCCAAAGGCTTCCTTTACTATATACCTTACTTAACAAAATAATAAAATAATTTTGATTACAAAGTAACCATACCATTTTGCGCTCAATACCTCTCAGCTGAGTGATAATTGCATGTGTGTATGTGCAGCCGTAGTCCGAATCTGTAGGCAGCTACATTCGATATCATCAGCTCACGGCATGCCAGGACGGCACAGCGACATTACAATGATTACTCAGCTGAGAATTTTTGTTTGAGGAATCGTAGTCATTTGGTTCAGATAAATTTTTTTAAATAATTTTGTTAGGAAAGGTATAAAAATTTTATTTCGGTTCCGAAGATAAGAAAGCAAGCTTAAGATTATCAGAACACCATTTTTCTGTATGAATAGTAGTTTAAAGCGGGGGAGCTATTCAAATCCAACTTTTGTCAGTTTTACATAAGAGCACGGCAAATATTTTATAATGTAAGGACTACGTCAGGCCTCGCATGTGGTAGGGAGTGAGTCTGTTTCATGGCTTGCGAAGTATTCTCGAGGGTTTTGCGTGACTCCAAGTTATCTTTCATGGTAGTTGGAAGTATTTTTGATCCTTTTAGCTACGGCCAGTGGACCATTGGTATAGTGATCCTTTTCCATGGATTATTGGAATTTCAGTCTTTTAAATATATTAAAGTTTGTTTTTCAATTTATCTTATTAAATTATATTTTCCCTTTTTTTACTTCGTTATCTTGTCCTCAGTTTTCGAAGTTAAACTTAACTCAAGGAAATGGTTACCGGAACTGCGAATGATATCTACGTATACGGAAACGAATATGTCGCCTCAACTATTAACTCGAATTGAGTCAAATTTGAGGACCTTACACACAGTAATAATGTCGGTTCATTACTCTGTCATTATGTTGAAACCTTCCACTATAATTAAAAATGACAGTATTTGTTTCAGTACCTCTCAATTCATCGAGTTCGAAGTTCATTTATCTTGTGTAAATTAATGTAATGGATCTTCACAGAAAAGCTTGAATTGCTATAATTTTAGCATTAAGCACAAAGCAAAGAGTTAAGCGGTGGATGAAGAATTGGCTACAAAGCCTGAAAAGTATTCCGATGTTGTTCTGTTAAAACAAATTAGTTTTACAGAAGCGAGAAATTATAAAAATTATTTTCGTATGAATGAAAGCACATTTAATAAATTATTGCGAATGGTGGAACCATTTTTGCTGAGGAAGGACACTATTATGAGAGAGAGTTTACCAGTGAATGAAAGATTGGCAGTATTCAGATCTCAATTATTCAGCTATAATGGTACCAGCTTCAATAAGTGTTGCAGTTGTAGAAACTTGTGAAGTGCTTATATATGTTCTGCGAGAGTACATAAAAGTAAGCCACCTTTACATGTATTGGTTAACGAATGATAGCACACACAGAAATATAATAGTGGTTATAGTACATAGTTATTCAGTATCAACGAATTGCTTATTGTACACAAGTTTTATTTATTTAATTAGATCATTCGAGATTGTAATAGAGTAAATCGAAAAAACTGGAGAGATATCCATTTATTAAAAAAACGATATGTGTTACAAAATAATGTTAGAGTTATTATTAAAAATTACCTTAAAAAAAAAACTTGTATTTCAGTATTAGAAACAAAATAAAGTGATATTCTAACAAAACATATTAAAGAATAAAACAATTATTATACCTATCAGCCTTTAAAATTTGTACAAAGTACAGCCAAAGTACCGTCATGTTTTTCGGGTAGAGAAGAAGAAAAGGTATTTACAGGTTGAAAAGTATGTGCAGAGTGATCACAGTTTTTCACCCCAAACCTTGGCAATAGTTGTTATGTTATCTTGCTGTTTCCTTGGTTGTTCAAAATAGGAACAAGCTTTCAGTAAAAGCTCGTTCTGCTTGGCAATTAGGCCTTGACCTTGACGCTAAAGGGTCTGCTGTTGCCGAACATTGTTCTGATATCTCATCTTGTGCTCCATCACGACTGATCTAAAATTAAATAAACAATTGCTATCTTCGTTTTTTTTTCAATTGTAACTTATAAATAAATAAATTTTTTTTTTTAAACTTACTGTGTTTGTTCCAGTTTCCCAAAACTCCTGATGAATGGGTTAAAATTTCTAATGATTTTGGCTTTTTACATTAATATTAGAATACATTGGGGTCAATTGACGGCAAGCATATTGCTATTAAAAAGCCTGAGAATTCAGGTTCTCTATACTTTAATTATAAAGGGTTTTTAGTATCGTGCTCTTGGCTGTCGTAATTGCAAGAAAAGAATTCTTAATGGTATATGCTGGTGTGAATGGAAAAATATCGAATAGAAAATTATGCACTATTCAAAATTTGAAGAACTTTTTCTACAAAAGGCTTTGAATTTACCAAACACATCCGCAGGAGATTGAGTACAAAAAAGCTCACTATCACTATCTATTCTTTAAATTAAACTACATCATATCTCACCAAAAATTAGAAGCGAACTGAGAAATGACGGAAGTACTGAAGCGCGCACCCTACACTGTCATTATTAATAACAGTATCCCCACTATATGTGAGTAATGATGTCTAAATATCAGAAAATCCGGATATCATCATTACTGACTATTATTACAGTTTCTGTGAACCTAACACGATCATTATTAATGTCATTCCGATAATGTAATGACATTATTACTGAACGTGTAAGGTCCGCATTATAATCATCATTTCTAATACTGGCAATAATTAAAAAAAAATTTGATTTATTTAGTTTTATTTTTATACCACAGTCATATCTAATAGTGATTATGCCTGGCTTATAAAGCAGACGAACCGCAGGGAATTCTTATCTCAACCCTTTATTATCTTCCCAGCTCTTAGCTGAAATCTTAAATGCTCATTTTTCGGGTCATTTCGAACGATTCGCTAATTAACAACTTATGGTGACAGTCATTACGCTATTCTGGGATTTTTCTTAACTTGTCTTTTTCGTATATGAAAGGGCAGGGTTACATTTTTTTTTTTTTTAGAGTGCAGTCAGGTGAAGATTTATGAGCATAAAAAATAATGAAGAAGATCTATGGTGTGTTTCATATTTTTATCACAGATTTATGTGGTTCAAAAACATTTATTTTCAAAAACCACCAGAGTTTTGTTGATGTTCAACTATTGCATCTCTTCTTAATTGTCATAAGAAATTCAGATGTGGCAAGCACAAATATTTTCAATTGCAGAAGTAATCTGCAACACGCATAATACTTACGTATAGATACCCTCGGCACTTGGCTGATAAAAAAATAAATACGAAAGATATCTCAAGGAGACTGCACGTCTGAGTCTGGATGATATTGGCTACATTTTACTGTGAAAGGCAATTCTGACTTGTTCCGACGGTGCAGGTGGGTGTTTGTTGAACAGCTCTTGAAACTGGAAACAATTTCGATTGTCCTGTAAATCATTACACTTCAGAGATGATTTAGCAGAACAGATAAGACAGGACACAATAAAACCCATCGATTGAGTTTAAGGATGAGAGCCTTTAGCTGATATACATACCTTTAAGTATATGTATGACTACATATGAGTTCTTTGCAAATATCCTCCTATTTTGGTAAGAAAAATTTTACCTTTTGGGTTTTTTTTTGTTTGTACCTGTTGATTGGAGAACTGATAGTATCAAAGTCTGGAAGAGATTTGGTATTTTTTTGAATTTACTCGGCAATATGAATGCATTTGGCCTAATTGGTATACATTCCATGTTTCATCAAAATATACCGAAGGAACCGTGTGCAAAGGAAATTGTATAAAATATATTATGTTTAGTGAAGAGTATAGACCTTTTCTGATGACAGACGTAAAGGCGACAGACACTGTAACTACCTGGCCAGAAATAAAGAAATATACATACATAGAGGATAATTTCCGGTAGCAGTCCTAGGAAAAATTTCAGCTTAGTTGAGCTCAGAGGGGACTTAAGGAATTTTAATTTTTGTTAAATGTTGATGTATTGTAATTTAAATTCAAATTGGGAGCGGCAGACTTATTACGAATTCTGTTTGGATAAGTCAGGTTGTCATCTAATAATAATATTAATAATAATGTCGATTGTCTGAGGAATTGGATGTTATCTGTAAATCTTGGTAAATTATTTGGATAAATTTTAAAGAAGATTTTGCATGTTGAAAACTAAAATTTAAAAGTATAATATGAAATATATTTTATATTAATAAATATTTCAGGTATTCTTTGTATTAATGAAAACTATATTTGATTTTAGGATATGGACCGCTTTATCAATGAATAACTAATTAACAAGAGGTCTATTCGTTTGCATGCTTGGTGTAGTTCGGAACTACACTCAACTACACCAAACCATTCGTTTGTAAGGTGTATACTAGATTGAATTACACCAAGCCATTCATTTGCTTGTCAAAATGCGGTGTAGTGTACACTGAGTGTAATTTTTCTGCATCATCAAAATTATGGGTGTAAGCAGTGTAGAAAAGATGATTTGACAATTGTCATTTGCTTAGACTAAGGCAACCGTAATAACTGAAGTTAATAATTTGATTTGAGTAAAAAACAAATGCGCTCAGTAATTTAAATAATTAAATTGATTTGTGGTAAAACAACCAAATAAGTGTACTCAAACAATTAAATAGAATTTTGATAAATATATATTCAAGTATTTTTAAACAATAAAAAATGAGTACAGTGACATTAATTGACCCAGTGGACGGCTCTGTGAACCAAAATATTTATATATACACTTTTTACCACTACTTCATTCGTTTGCGAGGACAGCACTAAAAGCAGCTGATTTCTGGTGCTGGTGTAGAAATACACTTGACAGTTCTGAGTTACACTTGCACCAAAGCAAACGAATGGACCTAAGGAAGCGGAATATCGAGCGAATACAGTGTACGTGAAAAAGCCAATCATTGACAGTCGGATTGAACTTAGTTGAAGTTGCTTTTACGTTTCTGAAAATAAACATTTCAGAGTTCCGGGAGTTCATTATTACTAATAAATATTAGAAATTTGATATAGCGCTATTTCTAAAGCATGAAGTGTATATTTTCTAAATCATGAAGTGTATATTTTCATTCAATTTTAGTGTTTTGTGAAATTATTCCTCACTAATACATTTAAAATTTCGCACTATAGGTAGCTACATACATTATAAATTTCTGTCAGCGAGTGGTTTAAGTTTAAGATATGCCGCTTCCTAGTTATTTATTCAATGCGTTTTATGCGTTGGTGAGGTTCGATCATTTTGTACCTTTCCTGTCAGTTTTCAAAGCGGGAACCTTAGAGCATATAACTAAGGGATGCGAAATATAGTGCAAAAACCCTATTTGTGTGAGGAAAACACTGTTTTTAGACGAAGGGGCGGAAAAGCAGAAAGAATTTAACCAAGCTCCACTTGCTAATGTCAATTCGAATTAAACATCATGCTGCGTTCCTTTTGTCGTTCAGAATGAATTTTTTCAATCCATGTCGTTCTTTTTCTCGGGTGGAACAATTTAGTTCCAATCTGTCATCGCTTTTTTCGGAATCCGAATCGTTCTGAATGCACCTGAGTTTTTCCCGGATTCAAGCAGAACGATTTAATTTGTATTCGTGACTGTGTTATTTATAATTTGGACGAAGTGGTATTAATTGAGTTTAAGTTGCCTTTGTTGGAAAATAGCTTTATTTTTCATAAACAAAAATTTTTACGAATTTATACTTGCTTTTATCAAATGGAAGAAATGTCAAACACTTGAAATGGTCCTGTTTCGTTCCTTTTCTATAAGCACAGAATTAAATTATGACATCGTTCTGTCGATTCATACAGATTCATTCAGAACGAGAAAAGGAACGCAGCATCAGATTCGTGTTTTTGCGCCGGGCTTTGAAAAAACGTTAAATTGTTCCATTAATTGTGTTAATTTTAAATAAAAACAATTGAAGTGACAATTTAGTGATTAAGCCTTGGAGTTAATTTAATAAATGTGTAAATATTTCAATAATGAATTGTGCTGTGCGGTGCTGTTTTAATAATCGCCGAAATAATACCAGAAAGACGATTTTCAGGCAAGTTGAAGTCTTTTCTGCAAATACTGGCAAAAAAAGTGAATAAGGGAAGGGAAACATAGATATCAAGACAAGTATTCAAAATATTTTTGTTTACGTTTTTGTGCTCCCAATTTTTTTGTTCTTCAATGTGTCAGTGGTAGTTCACAATTTTGTTTTATTTTAAATAATTACGCCAAACCTCCCTTCAAAAATATTTCAGATTTATTACTTCCATGAACGTAACAAATACATAAACAGAATTCTACCACATAGTGGCAAAAGCCTTCTGCCAAAACCCTCGAGAATACTTCTGTTTCATGGCTACAGAAACTCACAAGAGGGAAAAGCATCCGTGTCCTTAGCCTTATTATGAGCAGTCGCACGGAAAGCGGAAAGTCCCGGTTTCAAACCCATGACGAGTCAGTTGTTTTTCCATCTTGTATTTATGATTTAATTTAAAATTGTTAAAAATAAAAATTCTTAAAATTTTTCTATTCTCCATCTACGACCGATTACTAAAAAATTGTGAGCTCGATTCCCGCATGGGACAAAATAAAATAATTTTTAAGAAAAGCGGGGATGTTCGTGCGAAGCATCAGCAGCGATGGACAAACCTAAACACTAGGTATACAAAACTTTTTGTAGATGGGCCTATTAGGAATTTCTCTGACTTTCTCTTGGGGCTCGGAAGAAGCATTACTGGCCACACCTCGCTTTACGCTCATCTAATAGAGATGAGAGTTGTTAATGGACCTGAGTATCTGTGTTGCCCATCCTGGTAGAAAAAAAAAAATAGTTTATCAGCCAAAAAGATGTTAGTATACTTCCGCGGCAAACAATAGTCCAGTTTCTCAATTTTAAGTTGTTTCGATAGAATTGATTTTATTTGTTTGAGATCAGGACTTTTTCTTTTTACTTTTTATTTATAATTTTTTGGGAAAATAATAAGAAAATAAAAAGTTTATGCCATTTATTATTTTAAGAACTATAATTTACATAGATTTAATTTTTGGCAGTTAATGGAATTTTTTTTTTTTTTATGTAATAATGTAAGTATTTCTTTTTTAATTGCGCAAGAAAAAACAAACTTCTTAAACTTTAGAAAACAACTCCTTTTCTATAAATTAAATGAAACAAAAATTTCTGCTTTGTTAAAATTAAACTGTTGTGATACAACTATAATTGTGGGAGCTTTTGGTAGTTAGTTCCAATGGAACCAAGAATGACAGAATGGAAGCTGTTAACTTCAATAAATTGTAAATGTGAATATTAAAACTATGCCAGGTAATGAAATAGTAGCTAAATGTTTTTATGGTAATACTCTTTGAATGCACAATAAATATTTCGAAAAGGATTTAACAAGAATTATCTGTTTTGTTTCAGCTAATAATTTATCTTACTGAAATAAATTTCTCGATACTTTCTGGCAGCTGTTGAAGATCAACAAATTTTTAAAAATAATAAACAAAAAATCTTTTGAAATAATAAAAGCAAAACACAGGAATTCCATCGTAGATATTTTAAATATTCCAATCTGATCCTCACTAAACGGACATTGTTGACACGAATCACATTTTTGTTTACATTCTGTCCATCCGTCATGCGTATTAAGTCCAAACAAGCCGCTGTCAGTGTTTCGCATGATTAACAGTGAGTCGAGAAGATTTTCTCCACAGAGTCTAGTCCTCAGTCCACTGAATTCCAATCACTACGCCCTGAATAAAATTATCGTTAGTTGCTCACGGCTGAAAGCTATGATTGACAACTTCTGCAAGAGCTGCAGACGTTCCAGCAAATCGTTCGTTGGTAAACATCTTGTAGAAAAATAAAGAGTCGAACAGCCACAAGCAACAATGGCATGATGAGTCTTTTTGCATTTTTGATTTATCTTTAGAACCATTCCCGTCAGTTACTATTTCTGTAGGTGCTGTTGTCTATTGACCGATTCCTACCTTGTGCATACATTTTAAAATTCGATGTGAATTGCCAAGGAAAGGTAGTCACGAGAATTGTTTTTGCGAACAGTTGAGCTTACTGCTGCGGCCTATGACATGTATACAATACACACGTGCGTAGTAATGATAAACAATTGATGTAAAGTAATTTGCACGAACATCTTTACGAGGTTGATGCGGGGCATATTAATGCAAGAAGCGATGACCACTGAATAAGTGGTTTTAAAGGAAATTGGTTATAAGAAAAGAATTTTGCATCTATGGTAACCCAGATGCAATTTTCAAAGGATGACTATGGGAACGTTTTTATTTTGTTAATCGATGATCGATATTCACTGCAAGCACAATTTCATTGAAAGCAGTTTCCGAATCAGTTTTCATTGGTATTTTGGTTATACCCTGAGCTGTTCTCAATTTTGAGCATTTATCGTAGTGTCAAAATTAATCCCTTAGGCTTAGAACCAATTCGTATTGAGTGTAGCTACACTGTAAGTGGCGAACGAGCAACAGAAGTGTGTGACTTCATAGGTAGATTCCTTACGAGTTCGAATGCCATACATTTTGTTGGATATTGTTCGATTGCTGATGGAAGCGGAACTAAAAACCACCTCCTCCAGACACTGGTGTCGATTGTGATATAATCTTAGATCATATAATAAAAAGGATAGGCTATGAGAAAGAAAAACTTAAGCATTTTTCTGCATGTAATAGAACCGCACCGGGCGAATAGTTTAGTGATAGAAACTTTGTTAAGTATTGAAGAAATTCAATAGAAGAGATCCCAATATATCACAACATTTTTAAATTAATTTTTAAGTTTATAATTTTATAATATTTTTATAACTTTTTGCATTTTTAGGAATTTTCCTAGTGCCCCGTTTATTTTCTTATAATAATTTTTGGCGTTGCCTTTGTATGGCTACTATAACTTAAGGCGACAATGACAATTCAATTATAAACAAACAAACCGGCATTGGAAAATATTAAATTTTTTTGCCACGGCTGTTTATTTTTATAAATATTTCACTTTTATTTTATTTAAAACACTATAATTTATTATTAAAAGAATAAAGCTTGCCTGCAAAATGATTTCCTAAGAGAATATCACCGGTTGTTTCTGCAGCACAGCACAGCGCATTTCATCGCGATAATTCAAGATAATTCCGGAGTCTCGATTATATAAAATCCCGTTCACAAAATAATATTTCACTATTGTACCACACTACTATTAAGTAAAAATCACTTTTAATTAGTTATTTACCATAAAATCGCTAAATCAAACCCAAACTTCTTCTTGTCATAAAATCTGAAATGCCAGAAATAAATTAGATTTGTCGAACTGACGAATAACAAGGCGATACCCTTCTTATCATTTCCCCTCCGTGTCGCAAGAAAAATAGCTTATATAATATACGGAGGCCAGACGTGTTATATACTTACTTACTTTTCGTTGCATGTTGTTCGATGCTTTCTTTTTGATTGTTTTGTTCAAAGGTAGTTGATTTTATTATTGCTTCTCTTTGGTAGTTTACTGCGAAAGGCAAATATAAAGGCTTTAGGGAAAATGTTTTGAAGATGTTTTTTGTCGTAATTTTTTATTTGTTTTCATTTACTTGTTTCAATTCAATTAAATCAAGAATCCTAAGGAAAGCAATCCTTCGCTTGCTTCCAAAGACGCCACGCCACTGATAGATACCTAGATGGGAGGGTGCCGGGAGCGGAGTGCTTAGAGATGTATAATATTTAAACTATTATTTGATTCGATCGCGCTATTCCGTACTCTAGGGTTTCAATCAATGTCTCAATGTGTGCATGTGTGTTTTAGCGTGCATGAGTGTGCATGCATACATTCATATGTGTAGGAAAATGTCGCTCTATACATCGACGTGTTCTCAGGCAGTCCCAAATATAGAGTAAAACCTGAAATTTTAGAATGACAACCCTACGAAGGAGTTGCCCGATTGGTCCCATTTTCGAGCAGTATTTGCAATTTTTGTGAAAACGCCATCTACAAAATATGAGCTCTCCATCTTGATGTTTCCTCAGGCAGCTACCAAGTATATATATAGTAAAAAACAAAAGTTTTGTATGGCAACACCAAGAAGGGTAACCCGATTTATTCCATTTCTGAAATAATATTTATCATTGCTATGAAAGCACCATGTACAAACATTTTTGTATGGCAACCCTACGAAGGAGTTGCCCGATTGTTCCCATTTTTGAACTTAATTTACATTTTCTTTAAAAAAGGCCCGTGTAAGAAATTTCAGCTCTCTACGTCGACGTGTGAGGCAAAAGACATAGTGAAAGCCTAAAGTTTTGTATAATAGTAGCTACACCAAAAAGGGGCCATCCGATTTGGTCAATTTGTGAATCTGTATTTGCAATTTTCATGAAAACGCCGTGTACAAAATTTGAGCACTCCACGTCGACGCGTTCTCAGACAGTTTCCAAATATATAGTTAAAAGCCAATATTTTGTATGGCGATACCAAGAACGAGTGGCCCGATTTTATCCAATTTTGAACCTGTATTTGCAATTTTTATGAAAACGTCATGTACAAAATTCCAGCTTTCCAAGTCGCCGCGTTCTCTGGCAGTTTTTTAGATCTCGACAACAGTGCATGTCCAAAACTTCCCTATCTGTCAAGCTGGAACTAATCAAACACATTCACAAGATTTGATTGAAATCGGTTGGGCGGTTCCGGAGATTAGCGTGTATGAACACAGTGACATGTGATTTTTATATAGTTTTAAAACTTGTAAGAATGTTTCTTGAATTCAAAAATTAATACGGCAGTACATTTTATTAGGCATATCCTAACATTATACTGCTACCTTAAAAATTTTGTTTTGCCCCGGTAATTAATTATTTCTTCGTCATTTTCATTATCCTCCACAAATAAAGCCACTGCGCTTGAAAAATTCATAAATTCCAATTTTAATATTATTAAAATTTAACAACAACTCCAAGCATAATTTATAAATATCATTTGTGCTAGGGGAAAAAATTCGGAAATAATTTTGAAACAAGCAAAATCTCCTGTCGAACGAAATACTTAAAACATACCGTGTGAGGGAAAAATCTTCGCTTCGAAGATTGCTTTCGATGCGAAGTTATATCATGTCGCCACTGATCCCTTGTCGATTAATTCTTGCACGCAATACTGGCGCTGCAGTTGCACACATCAAAATATTTTTGGCCCTACAGTAAAATTTCGTGATGTTACATATTTTATCCCGAATAATATGTGAATGTGGAAAAGTCTACCATGTTAACGGTGCCATCTTTATGCATGGGCACGCTAGGCCTGGGCTCAGGATACCACAATTCATGAGGTCCCTTAGGCCTAGCTCTTGGGATAGGAGACCAACCAATGACCAATTCTTCAACTAGTAAGGCAAGTTAGTTTAGTTGTTAGAGTTTGGCTACTGAAAGTAGATCGTGAGATTTATTCAAACCTCGACGCTGGAGACTTTTTGTCATATAACTTTTGGTCATTGTCGTCATCTTGTCGCCAAGTTTAGTACGTATACACAGTGAGTAACTGTCACCCTAAAAATTCATGTTTTAAATCACCATTCATCAACATAAATTTCAAGGAGGCAGCCCTGATATGCAATTTGTCATAAGGATATGGAAAATATTAACGAAAGAAACACTATTGGTCCTTCAATTTGGTGCGACGAAAGGCTGTTTAAAGGAAAATTTCACTTAATATTATACGATCCTATCCCGAAAAATTCCTTTGATATTTTCATATGAGCGTTGAAAGATTTAATGATTTACTTCTACAGATTTTGAGACCTGCTATAAATTATAAAAGTGACAATATGCGTGAGAGGCTTGCTGTAACTCTTAGGTCTATAAACACTTTCATGAATATTTCTTCCCACATTTTTATCTTCAAATTGCTATCAGAGTATTCCTTCAAAATTTTGTTGTCTCATTTGTACTTTTTGTATTAATGCTTCATTATTTATATCTTCCTCTCATACTATCATTTCAGCATTCATTTTTCAAAAATGTTCAATTTTCTTCCTTACGTGTTCCAAATAATGCTAGTCAAGCGGCTACAAAAAGGATACCAATGCACATTCATATATACGTGAAGGCGCGGTGATAGTTTCGTCATGCAAAAGCTGTTAGCCGGAGGAATCAAAAAATCATTTTACTGTCACGTCACTTCAAATGCGCATTTACATTAGAACCTATAAATTGAAGGTGGTGACAAAACAATTACGTGAAAAAAAGTCTCCAGGACGGGATATGCTTTTACATTTTTATTCCTGTTGATAACTTAAAGTATTATAGAGAATAGTTAGGGGCCCCCATATACTAAAGTGCCCAGGGCCCCAGATGGCTTTAGACCGCCATGCATGTTAAATAAGTCTTTCTTCGGGCTTCCAATCTGTGCAGGTTAAAAAGTTTACATCAGCCCCTCCGCTATTCTCCTCATGTCCCCTAATCCTTTCCCTATCTGCTTTCTGGTTTTTTATGTTGTGCTTTTCATCATAAGGTATTCGATGAGCCTGGCTTAATAATATACAAACAAAATTTTCGTGTTCAATTGTAGTTTGAATTTTTTTCTGCGAGTTCAGGTTTTCTAAAAATAACATTAGCTGCAAGCTTAAGGAAGAAGAAATCGGTAACTTTAAATTAGAGTACAACCGATGATGATAACTTTTATCTACTTCACTGGATCAGTATAATAAATATATCATGTAGATCTCTGGAAAATATTAGCTTCTTCGTATGCTTATAAGTAAAGTGCACAATCGTCATTAAAGAATTGTAGCATTTCATTTTTATGTATTGGTGAGACTCCTGATTTCATCAAGTTCCTGTGATTAAAATGCTGCTGAAGACGTCTTCACATACCGAGCTTCTTTTCCTGTCCAATCAGCAATAACCAGAAAAGTGACCATTCTGTCGAAATCAAACCGGATTTTCGATACCATCACCGTGCTATTAAAGCTTTCACTACAAATGGCATGGCTAAAAATGTTCTTATGCGATTAAGTTATATCAGAAGAGCTATGTAAAGCAGAAGTAGATTCGGTCACAATGTCATTATCATTGGAATTCGGTAAATCAATAATGTAAAAAGCAAGAACATACGTCAGAAATATTAGGAATCCACGTGTTTAAATATTGATCATCTCTCCTCTCTAGATAACATGTCCGCTTTGAATAAAACATAAAATCAAAATAGAATTTCATTCAGAATTACTGAAGTCCGTTCACGTTGAGCAAAATCCTACTATGACATTGCAATTTCCATACCTACCTACCTCATTCAATTCCATTTACGGCCTATTTTTAGTTTATCATCTAAAATAGTTTCTACCCTTCTTCGTTAAAATTTTTGCATTCTAGCAGTGATTCGTGACGAATTCCACCACATGTCGAAGAATGAAAGTATTCAAGTTTTACTGCTAATATACTACAGATTGATCTCGATCTTGGCATCTTATCCCAAATGCATGTCACGAGATCATTTAAAATTTTGACGATGAAATGTTTGGGGTTGTTCATTGCCCATAAATTTAACGTTTTCAAGCGTATTCCTCGCAATGAGATGCAGCCAGGCGAAAGAATTTTCATCCTCCTCCTGCCACCTACAGATGATGGGAAAACGTCATTTCTGCAATAGCAGGAACGTGAAGGAAAAATTTATTTTTGGCGAGGCGAACCTCTCAGACATTCTTGCGGCAGAAAAACAAGCAAAATCGAAAATTAGATGGAAAATAGTTTTGAACATGTTCCACTGAAAGTTCAACCGGAAGTGATTTGTTTTCATATTTTCGTCGCAATATCCCAAACAGAAAATTTTCACAATTTCCTTCAGAAATTTAATCAGATTTATGTTTTTGTTTGAATCACTTTTAGCATGTTTCCACCCCACTCTTATTCACTCCGTATCCTTGTAACTTCAACTTAGGATTTTTATTATTTAACAAGGAGATAATTAGTAGGTGGCGACTTTAATGACAACAATAAGCTGAAATAGCTTTTTGTAAAAATTATATTTCAAAGTTCGAAAATAATGCGCAAAATTGGGTAGATCCTGAAATCTGAAATTTTGTTTTCGTCCTAGCCACTGACATGTATATAAATGGACTGCTTGATCTCCTGTTTCATGTGGCACCAATTTTGATCTCAGAAAGTATGCTCTCACTGTCAATGCTACCAACTGTCGTAAACTGGCGTTATATTTAAATTATTTGGGAATTTACGCATATACATGCCACAAATTTACCACAAAAGTATTTGGGACTATTTGTATTGTTAAATTTTAATTATGAGTCGAACGAAGTGTTTTTTACAAGGCTGTTTTGGTTGGAAATACTGTTGAACCTCAAACAATATCGCGTTCAGAATTGTTACAGTTCAGTGGGAAAGTATGCTCTCACGGAAAGAGACAGGAATATGAAACTGGTGCCATTTTCTTTCATATATTTTTCGTTCAACGAGCAGTCCATTTATATACATGTCAGTGGTGCCACATGAAACAGGAGATCAAGCAGTCCATTTATATATACATATGTCAGTGGTCCTAACCCACTTGGGCTTGTTCTAAAAGGAAGCAAAGCGAACTCGAACTGGGACGGTTGTCTTTGGTTTTTTGTACCAAACTGGTTAAATTGTGTGTTGCGAAATGGAACTAAATTCTTGGCAATTACACTATGTCTGATCAGAACGATTTTATTGAAATTGTAGATGAAAGTTCAAAAATTGGCGAAGTCGGGTAAATAACAATTTTCATTTGTAGATTATTTAATTTTGTGTACTATTTGAATAAATATTATGTTTATTTATTTAATGTTTATCAATGGTTCATGTTGATTGGAGGCTTACAGCTGGCTGTGTTGTTGATCGGGTCTCTTATGTTTTTTTTTTTAGGTTATTTTTGATCTTTATTTTACGATTCTTTATTTTCTCGACGTTTCAGGCCTTGGTTTAGTATACTCTTATTAACTATGTACATGAAATGTAAAAATATAATATATGATTGTATGAAATTAAAACAAATTAAATTAATTCTTAGCTTTTTTGTAGATCTTTTCGAATAAACAAATTAGCTTATTTATTTAGTTTCACTATTTCAATATTTCCGAGAAAATCATTTAAGGGCAAATATTTCGAACTACTTGCCAGTGGCAGATCCAGAATTCTGGTGAGGAGGGGCGCAACTATGGTTTAAAAATGGTATATGCTGAAAACTGAACAAAAGTTTGAAGACACTCGCCACCACTCGCAAATGGCAAATTCACAAAATTTATCATTTAAAAGATCCGAAAAGTCAAAGGGGATGCTAGATTATTCATTTTGTTTTGGTTTGTAAATGGTGGAAGTGTAAAACTTCCCAATTATCCATTTTATTTAGTAAAACTAGGGAAACGTACTTTATTCAAATTCATGAACCATCATAAATTGTATCTTTGTAAAATACAGGAATTAAAAATTTACATTTATTTAAAATAAGAGTCACAGAACAGATGCAATACATACCTTGTACGTATATAACTTTGTCGACAAGCTAAGAAAGCGTGACTTCTTTTGTTTTTTACATCATTAAGCCAAGCTCAGCAGATATCCTATGAACTATGATGCAAAGCACAGCATGGAAAGAAGGTGATAAACAAGGGAATTAGGGAACGTGAGGAGGGTGGCGAAGGTGCTGATGTATGTCATCCTTAAACTTTCGCAGATTGCATGCTGGAGAAATGACAGAGGATTGGAGACTGTTCCACGTTCGCAGACGACCGAAAGTATTTTGATGGGTAAAAGTATGTGCGCGGCTTGCAGTGCGAGTATTACATGGAGGAATCCGGGATTAGACTAGACATTTCATCAGAACATTGATCATGCATGTAGCAATATAGGAGCGAAATGCAACTAATATTGCGGCGATGCTCATGTAAGTCCATATGACAAGTTTTTGCATCATCGCCAATGAGCTGAAAGCTCTCTTTTTGACAATATCCAACGGAGCTACGGCTCTGCAACTAGCCCCGGCCTACATATCGAAATTGTATTCCATTCTAGGCCTGATGTAGGACTTGTAGAGGAGCGCTAGAATCGATGGGCTGAAATATTTCTTACACCTTTTCAGAAAGTCAAGATATTTCGTTGCTTATTTGGCAACAGGGAATTTGTGATCTGTGGAAAAATTATGATCTTGTTTTAAAGAGATGGGACAGCTTTGGAACTTACAATTAGATGTATTAAATTCGATGCGATTCGGTTTGCTCCAAGCAAGGATATTATCAAGGTGGTTATTCAAGGATCTAATCATGCAATTTAGTTTGACAGATATGATATTCCCTCTGTAGTCCTCAAGGGTGTCAAGGGAGTAAGCGAAGCCAAGGGTACTGTCATCCGCAAAACAATGGATGGGATTGAAAGTAAGGGAAATCAGATCATTAATGAAAATTGAGAATAGAGATGGAGAGATAGCAGAGTCCTGAGGCACATCGGCATTTATTGGCTGAGATTGAGATGTAACGCCATCTAATATAATCCATATTAAACGACCAGATAAAAAACTTTACATTCATAATAGAAGAGGACCAGAGAGGTCAAATGTTTTAACTTTGGCTAAAAGGGCTGAACTCCAGACACTATGATAGGACTTTGAAATAACTAGGGCAACGATTTCGGACTCACAAAATTGAGAAGACTAAGGCTTCAATGTTCCATAAGAAAAGTCAGAAAAAGAAATGCCGTATTGGCGATCGTTGTGGGTTTGATTAATTTCTAGATACTTCATTAATTTGAAGTTAATGTTAGATTCAAAAACCTTCTAAAGAATCGAAGTGATTGTAATTGGTCGATAATTTGAGGGATCACTACCCTTTCCTTTTTTGGGAATAGGCTGAACATGAGGTAGTTTCCAAGCAATTGGAAACTTTCCTGTCGAATAAGACAAGTAGAATAGGTTTCTCAGAGCTTTAGCCAAGAATGAGGCACAGGTTTTATTTAACGGGGGCTTGAAACTACCAGGACCTGCAGCTATGGAGACGTTGATCTCCTTAAGGACCTTAAAAATATCTCTCGTATGGATGTATATTGGCTTTTGTACACATCTACAAGGGAGATGTAAAGTGGGTGGAAGAGGAGAATTTGAAGTGAATCTAACATTCTAAATATTAGATTTACTCAGGGAATCAACAATCACTTCATTGTAAAATAGTGAAGGAATAGAGGAACTGCTGCAATTGCTCCTGATAGTTTGACCTGGGATGAGAAACTTTTGCTGCCTTTGCGACTTGCCAATATTCTAACGTTCTGGTCAAAATGAAATTTTTCTCTTTGGATAGTGTTTCAGTTCTGGATATTCGCTTTTATTACTCGGTGGCACTTATCGTTAAACCATCAGCGATTTTGCTGTTGTTAAGATCTGCTGTATAAATACTGAATGTATTCACGCATGCCATGACTTAGAATTGTACAAAATTCAAATGTGCATTCACAACAACCCTTGAAGCAAAACAAACCGACCAACCAAATTCTCTAGGATATTTATTTAGACTCTCGCAATCTGCAGATTTATTTTCTTTTTATTTAACGTTTGGGCTAAGTATTCTATAGAAACTATGAAATTTTACGAAATAATAAAAATAAATTACTTAAAAATTAATCTCTTGCTTTAAGTGTAATAACACTCACTACAACAATGCACAATGACTTCTTTGCCATTGTGTAGTTTCGCTGAATTTCTCCAATCACGAGTTATAATTGTTTCTTTAAATGTTTGTTTTGCCACGCCGCACCGATAATGTTCTAAGAAGCCGTATTTACATGGAAGGCTTATCAAAGACCCTTTGGCTTTGGCAGGTGTTTTCAATTAAAACAAACCTTCCATCGCGTTAACATGAATAGGCTCTGTGTTACTTCAAACACCCCGAGCAAAGCGACGCTCATGTATAGGTATCTGCGCTTACTGTTTTCTCTATAGGCTTCAACAACCATGACCGAAGGCCAAGGTGCTACCTAGGGTCTGCGTTCCTAAATGTAACATATCATATTGAATGCTTCCAGAAATTGTTACGTTTTTCACAAAAGGTGCAGTAGAATAGATGAAAATCATTTTGTTAGGAAAAATTCAGAAGATCTACTGCAATTTTTTTAGTGGTCTTCAGGGGGGGGGGGGCGCACCCTAGCTGGATCCGCCACTGCTACTTGCAGCATTTATCACGATGACTTCCTATTTTGAAACAAAGATTTAGATAGATAATCGTAGCCTGTGCCTCCAAAATAGAATATATGTGATAGTTGATCGAAAACCAACCATAGTCATTTTCGTATTGCTCAATCATTCGGTCCTTTATTGTTCGTCTGTCTAGAATTAATTATAGTCACTTTGAATTGCCTTTTTTAACTGTGACATTCGTCTAAATTTTTAACTAGATAGAAGTACACAAATTCCATGGTCTATTTTTCTAATCGCTCCTTTCTCCTGTTATCATTGTGTATAAATATGTACTGCAATATTGATGATTCATTGCCCGGAAAGTAACCAGAATCCGGAATATCTATAATGCGATCGAAAACCACTTTCTTAAGTTAATCGGCATGCTACCTTCACAAATTTAAAGCCGTAGTTTTCAAACTCGCTTTTCCTACATACTACGGTGGTCATTCCTTTTTGATATTCGTAGGAGTGAGATACATCTTTCTTTCATTTATTTGGAACAGATAAAACAAGTATTTACAAAGCATGTGCAATGGTGTTTCATACAATAAATATGACGCTGAATATGATGAAGTACTACTACTACTCCGATGGTGAATCCCTTAATATTTTCATCCTCATGCTGCTTTTGCTCCTTCACAATAACCCTATCGAGCTGTCACTCGTTTTCCTGACCTAGACACTTCCAAACATTACGAAAAACTTAAAATAATTAAAAACTAAATATAACACGAGTCGAGTATGAGCTTCACAGTTGAGTAGGCGTGATGTCAATTCCCAGCAAACAAATTGAATTGAAAATAATTCGAAAGTAACTTGCCATGGGTAAGCATAACCCTCGAAATAGATATTGCCAAATGCTCGTTTATAATTTAGGCGGCGGACTAAATGGACATAAGAAAGTAAGCTGGAAAAGGTAATTTACAAGTAATTCACCTATTCCTTACCGAAAGCAAGTATATATATATTTTATATACTTGCACATTGCGAGGGTTGAGTAAATTACTTTTAATTCACCAATTTCAACTTATTTTTAATGTGTCTGGATTGACATTTTGTAATTTATAAACCTAAGGTCAATTTTTTTTTAAATATTTCCACATTGTGTTATTATAATTTTATTACAATTATAAGTTCGCTGCCTTGGAAAACACAATGCGTCAGCAATTGTAATGAATTGTAAAAAGCATTGTTGAAAAATATAAAAAGAGCGAATTTGATAGAAGAAGTCATGCAAATTTGCACGAGGCTTGCTAAAAGCGAGAAATAGGCAATAGTTGAAAGAGAGGCAATCATATACACACTTTATTGCAATAATGCTGTCCTTGTTTTACAAGTATTGCTCATTCCTTACTTTTGGCAAAACCTCGCCAAATTGTTTGCTGGGTAGGCTAAGAGCTGGCGACCAATATACTTACGTCATTTCATAAACAAAATTTTCCATCGTATCATACTTTCTTAATATCGTTGACAGCTACTTATTTGGTAGTCTGGCTCTCTTGCAGTAATAGAAAGCGTTAGGCCCAACCCAGACGAGAACTTTTTAGGGAAGGAAGGAATTTTCTTCCCTTGGCTTTAACGTGCCAAAACAATAATGTTGCTTCGCGTAGTTCTTTATATGATTACCGACATTAATTGTGTGCGTTTTCAATTAAGTCACAGTTTTTGATATAAACAATTACTGTATCACAAATTCACTATACGTAATGATTATTTAATTATTATATTATAACCTCAAATCGCAAATAAACATCTCTGGAGCCGTCCGATAAGAAATTTCAGATATTTGGCAATTTCAAAATGGCCGGCTTGCTGTAGTATTGGTATGCTGCCCGTACTCCCGTTCGAAACTTGGTAGCACGGACTTTTTCCTACCTCCGAATACTTCTTACCCGTAAAAAGTGCCAATATCCTCGCCTGTGTGGGCTGTGGCTTACGGAACGGCCGCGAATGCTTAAAAAAAATCAGTTGAATAACGTGATATCACAAAGGCTGACTTTTGGCAGACAGCGACAAAAAGGGATAAATCTGTGCATCATGCACATCGTTAATCTATTTTTTACGCTTAACTAACGCAACGATGTATAGGTACGATGGCTGGTAAAATATAATGGTTATTTGAGCAAGCTTGCTTTGGAGTAGGTAGAACGGACCGACAAGCCGTTCTCGAGACAGCCTGTAAATTTAATTATTTTGGAACAGACTATAAACTCCGATGTGACACGACGATTGACAGATGTTACACATTTCAATGAGCCTATTTAGAACGTACCATTTAGGACTGGTTTTACGTTAGTCGACTTACGTAGAACTAATATGCTGTGGTCTAAACATGCCGCATTACGAAAAACGAGTTCTACTTGAATCCGGTATCTAATGTGGTATTGACCTAAAAAATTGTATTAAACCTAGGAAAGCGTTTTCAAACTTGTTCATTAATGAAGAGATTTTTTTATTTACATAGTTTTAATAAAAATGAGTGGAATTAAGAAGGAACAAAATGTGAACTGGTCAGATGACAGTATTCCGGATGATAGGCAATTTTGAAATTTGGAAATTTTTTAATTTTCTTCTATGCTCCATTCTCTTCTCTCGTGCATATTTTTTCTAATTTTCCTCGTGAAGTAGTAGGCAGATTTGACAAATTTGACAATTGTCAAAGCTTTAATCATTGAATAAATAACTAATAAGGAAACGGCATATCGGGTGAAAACGTAAGCCACTCGGCGAAATGTATTAGTGTGCTCTGTTTGTATTCGTTTCGTCATGGCAGTAATGAAATTCTGACATTCTGAAGGGGATCATTTTTTATCAGCCAAATTCCTATGTAAAATAAACAGATTTTTAGCTCCCCCTTATTTTCAGATAATATTTCTTGACGTTGCCTTTGTATGACTGACATAATTTAGGCAGCAATTACAATTCAATTGTAAACAACAAAAAACCATCATTGAAAAATGTAAAATTTTTTGCCATGGCTGTTTATTTTTATAAATATTGCACTTTTATTTTGTTTAAAACAATATAATTAATAAGTAAAGCTATTAAGCTTACTTGAAGAATGCTTTTCCACGACAATAACTCTGTTCGTTCCTGCATCACAGCACAGCGCACTTCATTATGTTAATTTAGGACTCCGGAGTCTCTATTGCACAAAATGTCGTTCACAAAAGGAATATTCCGCACTTATTTCACACTACTATTCATAAAAATCACGTTTAATTAATTATTTATCCCAATATCGCGAATTGAAATCCGAAACTTATTTTGAAATAATATGAAATGTCAGAATGTTGAACTGACACAAAATAGGCAGTAGGCCCTCTTGTCATTTCTCCCCCCCGACCATAGGTCACACTGTCATTGAAATGCTTAAACACGTACACTGTATTCGCACGATACCCCGCTTCCTTATTAGTTATTTATTCAATGGCTTTAATACGAACGGAGTAAACGGCAGCCGGATTAGTACTACGTAATATTAGTCCTATGTCGGTCCGGTCTAAACGTAGGTACTAAATAAGTCAATATTTTGTCCGCAACGGTGGTTAAGAAGACACAACATTAGATCAACTATGATTTCTTACGTATATACGACGAAAGTGGATTAATTTATTTTCGTCCTTCTTTACTCCTCGTGAGAGCATAAGATTTTCACAGAGCTTCTCCACTTGACCCTGTTATTTGAGGCTTTGTTTTAGTTTCTTGAAGTTCAATGCAAGTGATTGATCTGAAGTACCGACCCTAATGATGGGGCTGCCATCTGTCGATTATTAGGAAAAGCTCTTGGTGCTCGGGCAGGTTCTTGGTTGTTCTTATAGATGTTATTTGGCCTGACGTGATGCCTAAGCTCACAGTTAAAGCCTTATAAACAGTTAACTCCCCCCGGTCCACCTGTGGAGTATATATTTTAG
Organism: Dioctria rufipes; assembly: GCA_963924295.1. Taxonomy (NCBI): domain Eukaryota; kingdom Metazoa; phylum Arthropoda; class Insecta; order Diptera; family Asilidae; genus Dioctria; species Dioctria rufipes. The sequence goes on along the minus strand of OZ002741.1, from coordinate 273,745,862 downwards.
TTCTACTGGAGGAGTGGGAAGAGTCAAGTTTTGATAGGTAGAGTAGAAGCTATAAAAATATAAAGCAAGCTAGGTAGGAGAAAAATCGCTGGACTGTGTCGAGGTGCGATTCGAACCCACGACTTTTAAGACGATAGTCAGAGTGCTTGGTTTTTTTTTTACATTGTAAAGGCTTAAAAAAAATTTGTTAAAAAATCATAATACAAAATGGTAACATTATTTCTCAAAGTGATCTCTACTGAACAGCTTTAATTAGTGAATGGGGAGACCTTTTGAATTATATTGTGTATTTTTGGAATCTTTAAACAACAAATATAATCTCGTTGCTACATATTTATGACCACACACTTTGTTTTTAACATTATGCAAACATATAGACTAAATATGTACTTCAAAAGAAAAATTATGCTACGTAATCATTACATCACAAGTTCTATGTACATAAGTTAATCGTATGCATTGTGTGTCGTTCTGCAATGATCTACAATATTTCTGGAATGTTTTTGAAGAAATTTTTACATTTATCTGGAGGACAAGGAAAAAGCTGCTATACGTGTATGTGTGAAGGGTTGGTAATATACTAGTGCAAATAGAGTTTGCTATTTTCGGGTGAACCGCCCTGATAGCATGACTTCAGGGGTTACCACTACAATCATTATTCTTTTATTCTATCGGTGAAACTGCATGTATTTCAACCCGTAAAATTGCACTGACTCACTACGGAAAGTTCTGTGCATGATATGAAACAAAAATGAAAATCGAGATATATTCCCTCTCGCTCATTATTTTAGCATCTTTTCAGGGTTGATTCAGTATTCAGTATTCATAGAGAGATAAAGTATATTGATAGATTTGTCTCATTCTAATTGGTTTACATTTATTTAGGGCTTGTAAAGTAGTTTTGAAGTACATTGCATAAAGAAATTCAGAGCTAACTTTAAGATTCTAGTTTGAGTGAGACGGAGAGTCATTGCATGAAGTGTGATTGAGCCAGATAGTGACTCTAGCAAGTCAAATCATCGAGTTTTTACAAATGGGCACTATCTACTCTCCACAGAGGGCCGACTTCCAAACCAAGTACATGGTGAGTGAAGGAAGAAGTTCCTTACCTTATGAGGATGTAGTACTTCAAGCAGTTGAAGAAAACCCAAGTAAATTGGTACGTGCGGAGGAGTCCCTGAAAGTATAGCTCACCGAATTTTACAAAAACATGAGCACCAGAATTACGAAAGCAGTTGAATTTGTCAACAACGGAAAATGTGCTCATCTGATAACGCGATCTTTTTTAAGAAGATGTCGAACTTGTATTGCAGCTGAAGCAAGGCAGTTCGAACATCTTGTGTAAATAATAAATCTTAGCATCCAAATAATTGGTGTGTAATTTTAAACTTAAGGAAAATTTGTCTTAAATTTAACAAAAAGTTAGCATCTCATATTTTTCTGGTAACTAAATATTATGATTTGGTCTATCACCCGATTCTGGCTTGACGTCGACTTACGGGACACCCTGTATATATATAAATTTTATAGCCAATGACTCAGTGAAGAGCCTATAACTGGAGAGGTAGTGTTGTGAAAAAGGTTCTTAACTTACTAAATTTAATTAGTAAAATTTTATATATATTAAATATATGAAAAGAAAAGAGATTTGTTTATTTTGGAAAAAATCTACCTCCTGAATTATGAATGGTGTGATTCTCTTCATTCAGAACAACTGAAATATGCCCGAATATTGTGGTTCTCTTCACTACTTCAAAACTACTGAAATATGCCTGAATATTGTGCTACTCTTCATTGAGAGCATAAAAGTAATGAAAAACTAATGCTTCCCTCCTGAATGTGCGGGTTTTTCAGTTTTGGTAGCGCTACCTGTCCTGCTCTTACATACGCCAATAAATCATTAAAAAACGTGATAGTGGTTATATGTGTTAGTGTTTACCCCTAAATTTTTTCCCGACTGCCTATCCTTTTTCATTGGAGCTAGAAGGCATCGGTTCAGGTCTTCCGAAGTACATTTTCAGTACTTTTGTGCTATCAGGGCGTGATCCCCAATACACTGGATAACAACGTAGTAGGTACTGGAACTGTGAAGCTGTTTCTTAGAAAGACCAGACATCGCTTTACGCATTTACTACCTCATACATAACTGACTACTTTCTCCGAAGTTCACCCTAATTTTCTTAACTTTCAGAAATCAAACATAGAAATGTTAGCCAAGCCGAAAACTTGATTATTTCCAGCTGTCAAATCACCACAAAATCATTTGGTGTCAATAAATTTTTTTATGTTAATGCAGTTATCAAGTTCCTTAAGTTTATGAACATTATTTCACCATCGAATAAGGCAATTACAAACATGCAGCCCATACTGCCAGCCGAATGAATTAATTAATTATTATTAATATTCTGCTATCCGGCTTTTGTTTGCAGAGGCGAGTATTAAGTCAATGGAAATTCCTTGATATCGAATTACATTGGCTGCTTGTTGCTCTGATTAGCATGAGGGGAAAGAGGGCCGGGCGCCAGTTTGCCAACGACATGATATCGATAAACCAAAAAATTTGCCAACAATGATAAAATAGAGAGACTGGAAAAAAAGTCTTAAGCTAATCTGCAAACTTGCGCAGAACAATAGCTAGATAATGTGAACAATAATTTGTGGGGTTGACAGAGGGAGCTATCAGGGTCAGGACAAATATTTGTAGGGATACCAGTTTCAACAGCTTTGTTATCAGATGGAATCGGCTTTGCAGTAAACGCTGAGTGATTTGAATAAACGGACTGGCATTGATAGGGACTGATTTAAAGAGGAAAGTCGCGAATTTCTTGATTTGGTTAAGTGAAACATTTGTTCCGAGTGTGTACATTGTTTCCTCCTCCGATGGGTGGCAATAAAGAAATTCTGCAGATTGTTGTTCTTCTGGACATTCTGTTACAATTTTATGGTGTTTGTGGAATTAAATTGAATTCATCCGTTGAAAGCTTCTTCTTAGTGGAGCTGAAAGATGCGACTGTTGAAGATGCATATCAGCTAGCAATGGAAAACCACTACCGACTAATTAAGCAGGTTGGTTAAATTTATTCTTTTGTGAGTAGGAAACGATATATATTTTAAAAGGAAAAAGTATTTAATATTTCTGAAATTTTTAATATCTAATGAATTTCGGTTTTTAAAGTGTGTAGTGTAACTACTTAAGAATTTAGTGAAATTAAAAACAATCTGGTGGTAGATAAAAAAAAGAAGATACGGAAAGAACAACAAAACATATGTTTTTTTGCTGTCGCGAAGATAATTTGAAAGATGAAAAATTAAATCGAATTCCAAGTATGATCATTAATTATCTGAATGATTTTCGACGTTAGTTTTCATTATATATATGTACATGTGAAATAGATCGGTGAGAGCTAATAAATAAAGTATCTACCACTTTGAGGATATTACGCAGTCTACTTCGAATAAATATAGTCTTCCTTTTCCTTAAAATTATAGGATCTCCACGCATCCTCTCTATGGCATTCTTTAGATTTTGTCCTTTAAGGTTATCCTTTTTGTCTATATCCCTGTTTTTCGTTATCTATATTAGTTTTAATGCATATAATGATGAGCCATATCATATTTCACGTCCCCCCTGGGTTTTAATTTAATGTCTGCCAAGTGATTGCTTATTCGTGTTTTTTAATCTTGTGTCCAATTCAATTTCCTTACTTTTACTTAAGTTGCTCTGCATTCTTAATTTGTCATATGTATTTGTTGACGAACACTTGGATTTGATTCATTCTAATTTTCTCGCAAGCCATGTTTCGATCGGTCCATTAGGATTGGTTTTCCAAAAATATTGTATATTCTGAGTAAGTATGAGTCATCTCAATAATAATTGATTTTGAAGTCATAAATATGGAAATAAATGAAAGTAATAACGAAGATATAGAAATACTCCAAAAAAAAAAAACAACGAGAAAAACTTACAATTGGTCTAAGACCAATAATATTATACCCTAGATGAAAATAAAAGTTAAATAAATAAATAAAGTGAAATTTGAAAGTTCTGTGCGGCAACACCAAGAAGGACTTGCCCGATTTAGTTCATTTTTTAAATTTTATTTGCAATTTTTATGAAAACGCCGTGTAGATACCAAATTTCAAGTCTCTACGTCGACATGTTCTCAGGCAGTGTCCAAATATATAGTGAAAAACGATATTTTTGTGTGGCAACCCTACAAAGGAGTTGCCCGATTGTGCCAACTTAAATTAACTTTTTAAAAGGGCCGTGTGCAAAATTTTAGCATTCTCGCTTGATGACGGACAGACGGACATGCAAAAATCAATTATGCGTGGGTGTCAAAAGCATATTGCTCTACTAGCATTATTTCTATGCGTTATAAACGGAATGACAAATTTAATATACACTAGGCTTTCTTCTAGGATATAAAAATATAAACCAAAATCTGAGAAGAAAATTTTAGATTTCGATTTCCTACGGGTTTAAAACAATGAAAAAATAAACATTAAGTTTTCCTTAAATATTTCTTAAACAGCTGTATAAAGGGTGCTTATTACATGTGTAAAATTTTTGAATTAAATAAGTATTATTTTAAAAGTATTTTATAAATAAATAAACGCAATACTAAATTATTAATTTTAATAAGTATTTTCGTCGTCTGCGTCGCCATAAAGGAGATCTTTTTCTTCCACAGTTCTTCTTATATGATCAATATCCATCTAAATATGTCCAATTCGCAGCCCGTCACCAAATTTCTTTTGAATGGGTAACTAATTCAGTTGGACCTACTTACACTACAGGCGCCACGTGTAATACCCTTGTTGTATATTTAAATTATGTCCCGGGTATATTCCTCGCCAAATATTTTTATTAGTTTGTTGGCAATAATATTATTATTATTATTTTTTTAGAAACACTCCACTATTTGAGTCAATAATAATATTGGCTACTTCTATTTGGGTTAAAATTACTTAAATTAACGCTAATTTTCTTTGTTAAAAAATATTTTCTTATAAGTTTATACTTATTTTGGAAATATTACGTATGCCTACGTTAATAATATTTCTCTTGAATCTTGAGGTAATTTAATAAGGAAGCATTGACTTCTTAAGAAGAGGACTCAGTATTCAGTAAAAGTTTCAATTCAGATACGACAAAATCTGTAGGCAATAGAATTTACTATACGTAGGTTTCTATCCTCTCTCTACTGAAAGCGATTAAATTCATATAAAATTAGCCTAGACTTAAACCTAGACTAGAGACTGCATTAGAGACATCTAGCGTATAAGACTAAGAAACCAAACATATATTCACCTTTTTTTTTGCACATAATTGTTAAAAACATGCTATTTTATTTTGTATTTCAATAACTCGGTTATTTCGACTGATCCTATACAGTCCTTTGAGAAATTTTATGAGATAGCTAACACCGGTATTCGAGGATATATACCATTAGCTAAAAGGAAAACCAACCATTTTCCGAATTGGTATAGTCACCAACTTATTAAAGCTCTTCAACTTAAAGAAAAATATCGTCGTAAATATAAGGCTCACCAACACCCGGAGCACTACAAAACTTTCTCTTACCTTAGGAAATTATCTAGGACCTTGCTAAATCAGTGTTTCAAGAGATATGTGGATGCAACAGAACTTTCACTTCACGAGAATCCCAAAGCTTTCTGGGCCTTTAATAAACATTTCAGGAATTCAAATACCTCTCCCAAGGAGATGCTCTACAAAGAAGTCACCTCATCATCTTCTAGGCAAATCTGTGAATTCTTTTCTGAATACTTTTCGTCTGTATATTCTGACAAGGAATCCAATCTTGATTTCACATCTTTTCAGACTAACTGTAACTCTGTTAACATTAACTTGAGTTTCATCTCTTCTGATGATGTACTCGAAATATTAAATGACCTTAATTGTAATAAAAATCCCGGACCTGATGGTATTCCTAACCTCTTTTACAAGCGGTGCTCTAATACCTTAGCGAAGCCGTTAAGTTCTCTATTTAATTTATCAATACTTAGAAAGGTTTTTCCACCTATATTAAAGAACGGGTTCGTTACCCCAATTCTTAAAGCGGGAGATCCTAGATTAGTTACTAACTATCGTCCAGTATCCATCTCCAATGCACTGGCTTTAATATTTGAAAGAATTATGTAGAATCAACTCCTTTATCAAACTATGCCTTATATATCAAATTCGCAGCACGGATTCCTCCCTGGGAGCTCGACGGTTACAAACTTAGCTCTTTTCACTGATACCATTGCTTCTGGTCTGGATGAGAATAAACAAGTTGATTCCATACACACTGATTTTGCTAAGGCCTTTGATAAGATCCGGCACAACCAATGTCTAATAAAAATGTTAAAAATAGGATTCAATATGGACACTGTCCTTTTCTTCCAGTCATACTTAAAAGAAAGAGAGAGTATGGTTGTTTTCAACGGCTCCCAATCTAGTTCTTTAGAACAGACATCTGGTGTTCCCCAGGGCACAATACTCGGTCCCTTTATTTTCCTAATCTATATCAATGATTTACCGACTGAAATTACTGCGGACATTTTGTTGTACGCTGATGAGGCTAAAATTTTTAGAGTAATTAATGACATCAATGACTGTGAGAGCTTGCAAGATGATATTAGAAAGCTCGAAGGTTGGTGTAAAAATAACCATTTGGACCTTAACATAGACAAATGTAAAAGCATAACTTTCTCTAGAAAACGTGACACAATCCTATTCCATTATAAAATAAACGATATCTCCTTATCATATGTCAACGAAATAAAAGATTTGGGAGTTACTTTCGATAACAAACTTCTCTTCGCTTCCCACTTGAACCTTATTACTAACAAAGCTTATCGTCTTCTTGGTTTCATTTTTAGAACAAGTAAATCTTTCAAATCAAGCGCCTCTTTTATTTGTCTATATAATTCACTGGTGAGAAGCACCTTAGAATATGCGTGTCAAATTTGGAGCCCCTTTTACACTTGCTATAATAATCTACTCGAATCTGTCCAGCGAAAATTTACCAGATTATTATTGTACAAATTGGAACATAATGAGTTAGGGTATAATGCGAGATTAACCCGATTCAACATCTTATCTTTAGAGCGTCGTCGTGTCTTTCTCGATAGTGTGTTTTTGTACAAAATTCTGAACGGCGATGTACACTGTCCTGACTTACTTTTCAGAATTGGTATAAATATTCCCTCAAGATATGCAAGACAATATACTCCTTTTAGATTGCCATTTTCTAGGACAAATTTGCGAGAAAAGTCTCCACTATATCGAATTCAGAAGGCATACAATTTGAATTTCAGTAACATTGATATTTTCGGTTCTGGCCCTCTGACGTTTAAAAGACTGGTCTTGAATGAGATTGATCACTGATCGTAATTTATATTTCTCGATATGTTTGTTTATTTTCTTTCTATTTTTGCTTTGCTTTGCCCTTTTTTTCTTTTTCTGAATTATATTTTTATTTTTTTCAGTTTGTACGAGTAATTACTTAGTTTTTTAGTATTTTGTAGTTTTTTTATTTTTTCTTCTTTTTTTCTCCCTTTTCTTTTTTTGTATTCTTTTGTAATGTAAGTATGTATATTATTTTGCTTGAATTTCTGCTTTAGCTTCTCTTCTTTTTTATTTTTGTAATCTTTTCATATTACTTACTTTTAAGGTAGTATCCTAATGGACTTAATCTGTGTACTATCTTATTAACTTAAAAATAAATAAATAAATAAATAAACTTTCAATGAAATATTATAACTTCTCGTCGGTGAAATATCGGGAGAAAAAACAAGTACTATTAGAGTCAAATAATTATAAAAAGCGCAACTAAGAATAAAAAACTCGATTTTATTTGCTAGATCTAGACTTAATCTTTCTGAAATAGTCACAATCTAAAGAAATGAGAATATTTATTAACAAGAATTTGATTTAAAAAAACTTCAATTTTTACCATTTTTTACAAGTTTCCGAGCTATAATATCTCCATTCCTATACAATTTTTTCCGACGTTATTTACTAGACTCCTTCGTTATTTCTAATTGAAGATATAAATCATTATTCTGTAATAAATAGTTTGCTAGAAAATCGAATTGAAACTTTTGCTGAGTACTGACTTGTTTTAAATAAGGAATATTTCCCAAGTCTAAAGCAAATTTCATTATTTTCGCCGCTATTTTTCCCTAGTTAAGGCGAAATGCTATATTTTAGGTTTAAATTTCTTTGTAGGTAATAATTTTTGTTGACTTTGAAAGCAATATGTTAAAAGCTTACGATCAAATTCCGTTGAAGAGAGGAATGTGATATTCGCCATACTTTTTACGCAAATTTTGGAATTATTTCAAAAAATTTTTCTTCGAATCTTCGAATTGGCATAATTACTGCAAAATTCTTCTAAATGAATGCATCTTTAAAGTTCGAAATATCAATATAAAAAATCATTGAATAAGCTAAAAATAAATAAATATTATGTACATTTTCAATACCAAGCGCAATTCCTTATAGAAGATTCAAAAACACTAAAGTAAGACAAAGGAAATAAAATAGAAAGGGGGTCGGGGGCAGTGTTGATACAAGAGGTAGGAATAAAAGTAGCAAGACTCGAGGGAAAAAGGAACAAAAAGTAGCAATCTTAAAGAAAAAGAAGTATAAATTAATAGTAACATTTTATTTTAAAAAAAAAAAAAATATAAAAACTCTTTCTGTTAACAATAAAAAAAAATTAAGACAATTCATACATAATTAAACTGAATAAGTCGCAGAATTAGAAAATATATGTAGAGCTTAGTTGAAAAAAAAATATTGATTTTTTTCCTTAAATAAATTCATTCCATTTTGCAACACATAATAAATAACGTAGTACATATATGTATATGTGTATATTAAATATTTTATCTCGATATTTATGACTATTAAACGCGATTTTAAGTTGCTTTATGTAATTACGGTGTCCAGACAAAGTATTTTTCTTTTTGAATTTCTACTTGCCCTTTTGCAAATATTATGCATTCAATGGTCTTATGTCAAATCTGTTTGACTTATTTGTTTTAGTTAGTTGGAGATCTGAGAAGACTCGTTCAGTGGCATCAGAACTGTGTGCTAGACACATTAAATTCATTACGAAATCATAAAGTTCTAAAAAAATAATTATTGCCCCGATGAGTTTTTTAAAGTCGAAAGATAAGTCAAAAAACTTTCAGGATCAGTCAACTGATTTAAATTCGATTGCACCTTTAAGATTCGCCATTGTGTACTAATTTTTTCTACTTCAGAATGTTTATAAAAATTTAGAAATGCTTTTAATAATGGCAAAATAGAATTGTTACATTTGCATGCTCTATCGGGATGTAGACAACACAAGTGTTTTAAAATGTCGCTTTTGAAATCGAAGCGTTTTCTTATTTGACTACACAATTCAACATAAAACGAAAAGATATGTGACCTTACAGTTGTCAAAACTGAGTCCACTGGAACTTTTCTGTACATATATCTCATTAAGCGGCAAATAATTCTCTTGATGTTGTACGTCAATGTCCTTCAGGCAATCTTAGTTATTTATTAAGTCAGGTGTAATGAAAAACGACAAAATTAAACAACTTGAAAGATTTGTGACAAAAAGTAAAAATATATTTTACTTAAAGGATTTCGTCTTCTAACGAAGATGATATAAAAAATAATTGAAGAGCTTGCTATTGCACTAAAATTCAGTCAAAAACTTCCTTTGAAGATAGCCAGCTCGTTGGAGCTATGTCCAGGATTTTTTTCTGCTTTACACCAGCATAATCCTGAAATTCTCCAAACTCCGATATTCTTTTAGAAAATTTATTTCAAACTTCCTCTACTTTGAGTATCTAATAAAGTCGATTGTCTGAATTTATGTGAAAGTAGCATTTTAGACAGAATAATAGAATAAAAGTATCAAAGTAGCATTTTTGCAATGACATGAAAAAAAGTATCATTTTTGCTACAATTGTAGCAAAATGGCATCACTGGTCGGGGGACCCCCGACAGAAGTAAAACTTGAAGTGTTGTGTTATTTCACTCATTTTGTATTGAAAAGAGAGGGTGAGAGATTCAAATATCCACGTAGTAGTATTATAAAGTTTATTTAAAAAGAGTTAAGCTAAAACTAAAGTAAATTTCTTTTTTAAAGAATTGGAAATTATTCAATATAAAAATAGGGAAAAACCTTTGACAGCAATTAAAATACATTTATAATTTGTAGGTACAAATAACAACAATTTTTTTTAGTAAATTTAATAGACTTTATAAAAGAAATATAATATAAAAGTAATCTTGGTTATTCATCATCATATTTAACTATTGATAGTGTTGATTTTTTACGTATCACTGCAAATAATTTATCGAGGAGTCGTTTTATCGAAACGATTTCATTTCAAGAATTCATAACTTCTCTTAGATAAAGCGACTAAACTGTTTTTTTATATTTCTCCTTTCGGGAATCCGTCGAGATCTTTTTGATAATCGCATATTTTCTCGAATCTTACCCAGAGCTCTTTATTTTCTCCGTATTGTGTTCATGGCTTACTGTTTTTCCATTTGTGGTTTCGAGATTTCTTCGAGATCTCGATAATGTCGTTCTTTCTCGCATCTTGGCCTGGGTTTTTGGTTTTTTTTTCTTATTGTTTTGATGACTAACTAAAGGGTTTTCCAATAAGAGGTGTTATTTTCATTAGCCCGCTATTTCGGTAGATGTCACTTTTGGAGCTGTCATTTTTTGACATTTATAGAAAGTTGACAAGTAGAAACTACGCCATTAATAAAAATGGAACGATACACGATTCAACAAAGCATTGAAATTATTAAAATTCACTATAAAAATGGTGAAAATGTGGCAGAAACGGTTCGTAAAACTCGAACATTTTTGGGTCGTCGTGAAGCACCTTGTCCGACCGCAATACAGATATTGGTAGAAAAATTCGAGCTGTCGGGACAAGTTAGTGATGTGAAGAATAAAACCCGTGCACGTCGCTCAAGAATAGCCGAGAATATTGCTGCTGTAGCCGAAAGTGTTGAAGAAAACCCAGGTTTGTCCATTCCTCGTCGTTCTTTGGAATTAGGCATTCCACAAACGTCATTACACCGTATTTTGCATAAAGATTTGGGTCTTAAGGCTTATAAAGTTCAGTTAACACAAGAACTCAAGCCGGCCGATCATCAACAACGTCGAGTCTTTGCTGATTGGGTCCTTGAAATGCATGAAAATGATCCGGAATTCCATCGAAAACTCATCTTGAGTGATGAGGCCCATTTCCACCTCGATGGCTTCGTCAACAAGCAAAATTGTCGCATCTGGGGCTCGGAAAACCCAAGAGTTATTGTTGAAAAGCCTCTCTATCCTCAACGTGTGACTGTTTGGTGCGGTTTATGGTCCCGCGGGGTCATTGGACCTTACTTTTTCGAAAATGAGGCTGGAGCAACAGTTACGATGAATGGATTGCGCTATCGACAGATGATTAATGATTTTTTATGGCCGGAATTGGATGGTATTGATCTGGACAACGTTTACTTTCAACAAGACGGCGCTACGTGCCATACAAGCAACGAAACCATTGATCTTTTACGGGAAAAGTTTCCGGACCGTGTTATCTCTCGAAGAGGTGATCACAATTGGGCACCGAGATCTTGTGACTTAACACCTTGCGACTTCTTCCTTTGTATCTTCATCCAAATCATGTAGTAAACTTGCAACGAGATCACCGTCGTCAGCAATTAAATTAGAAAAAAGAAAGCACCTGCAAATTTTATATAACTATGATTTGTCAGTAATAAATATTTAAATAAGGCAACGCTTCTATTTTTAACCATCTAATCAACCCATATCCCACCCATCTAGTCGATACCATTAATTTATTATATCCCTTTTTTCCTGTGAAGCCTGCAATCCCATATCCTACCCTTTACAACAATTAAAAACAAACAACAAATATACACAACCACATAACATTATTTTCTTCCACGCCTACGCAATCGGAGTCACCTAAAACCCTAAAAACCATCGAATGCGAAAAGCTGCAGCCATTAACTAAAAAGAAAAAATTCAAAGCAAAAATTATATCTCGGCTCGCTTTGCACAACCAGCCAAAATTCTAAGAAAAATTCAAAAATGTTCCAAGTACGTCACCACAGCAAAACATGAGCGCAAATATTGCTCAACATATAGTCCGATAACTTTCTTCACTCCTCCCGTTTTTCCATTCCATCATTGAAAAATTCACGCTTCTTTTGGTTGCTAGCTCTTGAACGAAAATGTTGCAGAATTGAAGTAATCGGACACATGTTAGTGGATATAGCGATGTGTCCACCCTTAGCTTCTTTCGGTTTTTCTGTCGCGCCCTTACGAGATAGGGGTTGGCAACCATAGACTTTTTTATTTAGAATCATATTCCGAATAATACAGCATTTTTAATTTTTTCAAAAATTTTACCTCTTCCAAACCGCACGCACGGCAAATAGTTTTTCATGCTTTCGGGGGTGTTTTTTATTGTCTTTCACTCCTTTTTTTGCCCCTGCGAGGCTGCATTTTTGCAACAATACTCCCAGGACCACCCTACACCAACCCTCAAAATTGCAGCCTGAAACAAATTAAATGCGATCTTTAGCATTTTTTCGGCTTATTTGACTGGACTATATAAAGGAATTTGGTTTGAAGAATATGATTTCTGGCTAATTTCACTTGGAATTGGCATTACCAGCTTGAAAAAAAAAATGGAGTTGTCGGCTTTTGTTACCATACCAGTCGTATATTCTGACATAAAAGTACGACAAAAGATCAGAATCACCCCCTGTTATCAATTTACTAATGATTTATTATGACAGTTGGTTTAAATTGGTAACTAACCAATCAGCTCAATCCTGGAGCGTGTACCATTAGCGGGATTATTTAAGGGATTTTGAGAAAATTATATAGAAAGTCCTTGTTAGCGATGTAATACCTAGGTATGACTAACGCTAGTATAGGTACCATGGTTCGGATAACATTGTATTCTCTTTACAATGCTAGATGACAGATTGCATAATAGTTTTATTTGTCAGCTTTTAAAACTTGTCATTTTTATTTCTCATGAAAACGACAGAAATATTTTTAGTGGGCAAAGTGAATATTAAAGCATGGATTTTCTAAGCATAGTCATTTCTAATAATTTTAAAATCCAATATTTAAATAAAACAGCGAAAAAAATCTGGAATTGGTAAATACCCACATGTAATTTAGCATTATCACGCCTCTATGCAAGTTTGACTACTAAAGTGGTTCTTCGAATCTATTTCTGAAATGGTTCGTCAGACAGTAAAAATTATTGTCACAAATTTTATAGGATTTTATGTTTTGAAGAACTTTTCAGTAGAATTGTTTTCACAGTATAAGTAAAACACCTCAACACATCAAGAAGGTGTTGTATTATTTATTATGAACATGTACGAAATTTCAGCTCTCTTTATCGAACCGTTCTCAGGCACTGGCCAAATATACAGTGAAAAACGAAGGATTTGTATGGAAACCTTTCGAAGGAGTTACCTGATTTCTTCCATTTTCGAATTGCATATTTTTTTTTTAAAAAGCTGTATACAAAATTTAAGCACTCTAAGTAAATGTGTTCTCGAGTTATTGGGAGGACGGACATGAAAAATTCAGAATAAATTTTAATTTTATGCGTGGGTGTCCAATCCATTTTGCTCCACTAGTGTTACAAAAATGGAATGACAAACTTAGTATACCGTATGGATTTCATCTATAGGGTATAAAAAGGAAGATTTTCCTATGAACTAGGAATAGAAGGTATATAGGTATTGGATTTTAGCATTTTTTGGAAATAACAAGTAAAAGTATGGTCACCCATCTGTGCAAGTTTGATATTTATAGTGGGTTTTTGCATACACATATATTTCTAGAACGATTCGTCTGGCAGTAAAAATGATTATTACCAATTTCATAGGATTTGTTATTCTGAAAAACTTTTCAGTACAATAAACAAGTGTAGGATTGGTTGCCCAATTTAGCCCATTTTTGAAATTATATTTCTTATTTCTATAAAAAGGCTGTTTACAAAATATATAGGTAGTTAAAAACGAAACCTTTGTACGGCAATCCCACGAAGGAGTTACCCGATTTGACCATTTACCAACTCAAATTTATTCAAAAGGCTCGTGTGCAGCTCCTAAGTGAATGCGTTCTCGAGTTCACGTGAGGACGGACAAACGGACCATGGAAAATACCCCAGTATTGATACTTTGTTCGTATCAATTTGCTCAGCTAGTATAATACTAATATGCAAGGACACACACGTGAAATATGCGTGTTCTATGGTATCTGAGAAAAGCGAAGGGATGGGGAAGATGGGTAAGGTCGATGATGAAATCTGTCGCTTCTGTATGGAAGACGAAGAAACCGTTGAGCATGTCCATTGTGACTGAGAAGCTCTGTCACGTATATGGCTAAAAATTCTAGAAAAGGCATTTTCACTGCCAGAAGATGTCGTAAGAATGGCCCCCAAGAATTTCATAGGCTTTATGCAAGATTTTAAGTTCGAATGGGCGTCCTAGGGCTATAAATTTTTATCAAGGAATCTATCAATAACTTGGTTTACATTTATTTATCAGCATAAGAACAAACGCAACATTTACCTTAGAGAAAATATTGTAATTCTGTGACAAAACAAATTTAAAAAATTCTACATTTCTTTATTGGATTCATATGGGAACCTAGAGGACAACTAAATGCCTCTGCGAATTCCTCAAAATTTTGTAAACTAGCCGTGACGCGATATTTATCCGGGCTGTAGCCATAAAGAATTGTATAGTCCACAAATTGGCTACCGTGACAATGGAATTTAGCAAATGCCACGAAAAATAGTTGCGTGCTTGTGTAGTTATGACCAGGCAATTTTTCACTTTCCAGAGTAAATTTATTGTCTTTATTCTGTTCGAGCCAAGATTTGTATGCATTAAAAGCAATTTTTAGGCCAACATTATCGGCAAAATTCTCCATTAGACCTTTTGATCCAGGATTTGTAATTTTTGTGATATTTAGCAAATCATTATACTGCTCAATAAGGCATTGGATACGTTTTTTGTATATTTCTAGAGTATTATTTTGCCACCATTCCTGCCTATATCCATCTGAGTTGAACAATCTACATACAGGATCCAATGAGTGTGAAAATTCATGTCCAATAAACGTACCAAGACCACCCATATTTACTGCCTTTGGATAAGCCGGATAATAAATGGTGTCATGTACTAGTCCCGTATTTATGATTATTTTATTTTCACCTTCCATATATCCAGCGTTTACTAACATAGGATCGAATGTCTCCAACAAAAGATTGATATTTTGTTGTTTGAGGTTTTTTAAAATCAACCTAAAAGAACGTTCCCAAATTGTCTTCATATTATGGAAAAAGTCATCAGGATTAATGCTCAAGTCATGGTATTTTGCATTGAGCTCTTCCAGCCGTGTTATATTTCCGTGATATCCTAAAATTAGTTCAATTCTTGATATTTTTTCCATAGCACCTGTAATAGTGTCGCTATCCATCCAAATAGATTGTATTAAAATATCTCGGAAAGAATTTTTCAAATCATTAAAAAGTTGAGCCATCTCAGATTCTCGAGATTGATAATACTTCGTTTGTAAGTAAAGAGCGTTAATTACATCTGGCAGTACATCCCTTAATGTTTTAATGCATATATCTGAATTGTATTCGGCGAAACCAGAGAATTTTTCAGCAAATTTTGACAATAAGAAATTCGCCAGCTTTCTGGGATTGGTGTTCTTAAATAAATTTATTACGTAACGAAAATATTTTTCCTCCAACAAAATTACAATATCAGAATCCTCGAATGTAGCTCCCAGAATAGCAAGAAAATATCTATCCCAGTCGAAGTCGGAAAGTTTTGCTTTTAATTCTCCATAAGTGATTTCTTGTGCATCAATGTTTATACTGTTTACAGGTGGATAAGAAGTTTTCATTATCTCTCTGTGTAAACTCAAAATTTCCGACACAGCTTCATCAGACAAATTATAATTATGCAGACTATCTCGATAGAGATTATCTTCCAAATACGAATTAAGCTGGTCAGTTTCTTTGGACATTTCTGTCAATTTTCCTGGTGCTATCCATAAAACATACTCGTCAGGCTTTGAATACCGCGGTACAGTTTTCAAATCGATCAACGTACGAACACCGTACGACAAAAGTTTGATGACGATATCCAAATAGTCAAAACTAGCCGATGACCAATTATCACTTTCGAGAGCTGGAAAACTGCCGATAGACCTAAGCACATTGATTTGTTTACTGTTGTCTTCAGTTTCGATTTGCTGATATCGTTTACATGAGTCATAAAGTATTTTTGCCTTGTTTCCAGCTACAAATTTATTCATGACGGTCTCATTGAATTTTTCGAATAAATTTTCGAGTTGAGCGTCTATTTCGTGACTAATTTTTCGGAATGTACCTAATACCGTTCGAGATTCACCACAGACGTGCGAGTAAAAGTCTTCACATGGTTCAGGCCGAAAATATTTAGATTTTAAACTATTTGCAAAATTTTTTACTTTACTGCATGCTACACTTTCACATTCGGAATCTGACCTTGAACTGGCTAAGCACCCAGCCAAAATAAATAACACGAAAAAATTATTAAAACTTGTCACAAACATCTTCTTTAAACCGTGAACTGACCTGTTATCCAAAGACGACTGTCTTCTATGAGATTTCGCATGGCTTTATATTTTAATATTGACAAGAATCTTAATCGCTGGGTTCAGGTCCAGGGGTCGGTAAAGGAGATAAGGGGATTTTGTCCTGTTAAATGCTTTCAAAGAAACTTACCCGTTTTTTCCTTCATTTATGGAAAACTTTGAATATTAGTATAATGTATGCATGTGTGCATATATGTATATGAAGGAATTGAAGGAGTGTAGTATAATTAAAAAAAAAAAAAACACAAATGAATTCAACTAAGTTACATATGTATTTACGTATAGTTTATTTTGGTTAATGCAAAAATGATTGAGGGTGAGTGTTCTCGACCGTTTACGTTGTAAAGCTTGAGGAGTCACGAGGAAAACATTTCTTTAATTAGTCGTTTAACGTTTCGACCGGTGTCTGGAATTACTCTCATACTACTTCTAAGAAAAACAAAAACGTCACGAATAATGAGAACATTAGAATTCTCTGGTGTCGTTCAGTGGAGATAAGAAGATGGAATGGCTGACCTAACTGCTTATGTTCTTGATCAGAATGAATTCTGAATTGTCGATTTTTGAAAGGCTTGAAGTAGTTTTTTTTTTAGTGAAATTTTTCAGATTTTTGTAGGTATTTAGTTGTTTTCTCTGTTTTAATTTCTTTTATTTATGACTAGCGATAGCTTACAGACTAAAGTCTCAATTGTTAATTGTGAAATCCAAATATTTGTTATTACATATTTCATTGAGAAAAAGAAGAAGACTACAATATTAAGAATTGACTATGGACTAGTTATGAGCAACAGAATAAGAATAACTTTACAATAGAGTAAAAAAAATAAAAAAAAGCGATAAGAATTAAAAAAAAATTCTTGAGGTATTGCAAAGGGATTTTAAAACTTTGGAGGTCCTTTTTGTCCTTAAATAGAATTTCTAGTTATAATGACCTATACATTATGTTGTGGAATTACTTGGGGTATCATCCTATAATAGACTGGTGCCAATACTTTTTTGTTAAGGTTCTAATTAAGAGAAAAAACAAAGATTAAACACGAGATAAAGTGAAATTGCGAAATGGAGGGGTACTAGGTGGTTGAAAGTGGCTTTTTGCGAATTTAGGCGAGATGTGACTTCCTAGCAGAAAATGTTCTTCGCAAAAATTATAGATAATAAAAATATCTAAAACTTTCATATAAGGCATTTTTCAACATAACCTCCAATTTTTCGATAAAATGGTGGAAAACCAATTTTTCAGTTTTTTATTTTTTTCGGTTGTAAAAATAGTTCAAATTACATAAAATTTTATGAAAGTATACTTTTTCTTGCATTGAATAAGCACAATTTTTTTTTTAAATCTGGGAAACATGTAGTTTTCGATATATTTACAATTTTCGAAAAAAAAAACCAAAATTTTCCACGGAAATCTTTATTGGTTTTTTTTTTCGATTTAAATATTCTATCCGGGCTCATTTTAACCGTTGAAATGTCTACTTTAAAATGGTCATGTATATATTGATGGTTCATTTTGAATGAAACTGCTTAAAATTGAGAAAAACCAAAAAAATGACTTCGGCTCTCGAATTTCTCAATTTTTTTTTTGATTTTCACTTTTTTTATTATTTATGTAAATAATGGATTAAATTTCAATGACAGAATTTACTTTAATGTAATATTACTAAAGTTGAATCAATAAATTAAAGAAAGTGGCGGAAATCATTCTGAAACCTTTAAATGAATAACAAATTAACAAAAAATCTTTTAAGTTATGCATATGAACGTGATAGAAATATTTATACAAAAATTGTGAATTAATAAATTCACATTAGAAAGGTACATCAAATAGGTACTTATAAGAGGTTCAAGCCCGCCTAAGGTTGTCAAACGGGGGGAGGGGGGATTAAGCGGGTCCGGGACAAGAGAGAAGCCGGGCTCATTTTGGAATATTACATAAAGTTTTTTGAAAGCATTTGGGATAACATCTTTTAGAACACCACGTGGGGATTGAGTATTTTAATTAAAAAATATAACAAAAAACTGCTTATCAATAAAAATCAGCTGTTGTCATCAAATAGCAAGCCAAATAATTTTTTTTAAAGTAGTACCTATTATTTTTTAGCTCCCTAGGGCGTGTATGTGTGTATATGTGTGTATGTCGGTGTGTTCATGTGTGTGTGAGTGATTGTGTGTCGCAGGCCTGGGTGAGACCTCCCCTTCACCACACATCTCCCTCTCCCTTATATCGGGTGGTATTACACTATCGGCGTAAAGGCTTTTAGCATTTCATGAATTGACTAAAAATTTCAGACACATAATGTAAAAAGTAGCTAAATCAAAACCGTTACACTATCTGCCTACTTTTCATGAAGTGTCTAGACTATTCGTGAAATGCTGAGTTACGTCAAATGTCTACGACATATATATTTCAGAGCCGACGCAGGTTTCTGGCGTCAAAACTCGCGGAATTACATTGGTGCGACAGGTATGTATGAACTTTCCATGGATATGTCTATGTTATAATAATGTACTACATCAACAATTGTATATTGCAGTCAAAAGCCAAGTAAGTACATCTGGTGCAGTAATTCTTCAAATTGTAACGTTTAAATCAAGTCTCTAGGCCAATGCCCGCATGCGCCGATTAGATAAGTACCCCCAGCGTGTGCGTATGCTTCTCTTGAATAGGTTATTTTCGTCAATAATGGGCCCACCCGATAGTTCTGACATCCAGTCTAGTAGTAGGTACGCGTAGAAAATGACAGCCATGAATACTGATGGTAGATGCAGTATGACTGGGAATATACTGTTGAGGTGGTACGCCACCGGGTTGGAGGCCGCACATAATTAGGTACATCCAGCGTTACGAATCTAATTATTTTGTTTTTTTTTTGTAAGACGTCAGAAAGATGCTTTACTTCGTGGAATTTTTCCAATACGGATGATAATTAGCCCGCACTTGAGGACCCAATTAAAGGACAAGTTAAGAACTTATGTACTTACGTGGATATATTTCCCTTCCTACCATTTTCTATCTTGTAAACTTAATAGGTCACCCGATGGTATTCTTAAAGCCACTGATTTCATCAATAACTATTAATATTTAAATTTAAATGAAATAATAAATTCAAGATTATATAAACTACTTGCATTGTTATTAAATTGTTAGTTATATTTCTTAGTAGGTAATTTTGTCATCTTAGTTTTGTACTTAGTCTAAAACTAATGACATCAATGGCATCGCCTATATATGCTGTATACATATTGTAGCTATATTCCTTTTCTTTTTTGTCTCTCAGTAGTTTCCTCCAAATAATATATTTTGTACATGTTAAAAAGATTAAGTAATCTTGTTGTATAATACCCTTAATAAAGAATTGAATTGAATTGAATTGAATTGTACTGGATTACTCGAATTCTCCCTGAATTTTTCTTGATTCCATTTTTCCTATCTTACTTTTCACACTTGATAGACCAGAACTAAAAGACCATATGATAAGTGACAGGAAGCGCTCTTCTTCCTACTGCTTCTCTTGCCGTCTTGCGCGCCCTCTCTTTTTAATTAGGTGGCGTGTGCTTAGCAAAGTCTCTGTTCACTGTCCACATTGGCCGTCGCTTACGGGTAGCGTGTTGCAGCTAGCTGACATGTAGCATACTGCTACATGCAGTATACTACGACCATAATAAATTATGCTGACAAAATAAAGGAAAGACATTTATTTTATTGCCGTGCCCAATAAGTGGGAATCGAGTTCCGTTTAATATTGGCCAGAGAGCCTTAAGCAATCGCTAAGGGAAATGTTACGCCCAAAGAGCTCTCCAGAAAGTGAATGTAGTCAATTTCCTGAATTTTAGAGCGCTCCTCCATTAAATTTACAATCAGTCACCCAAATATACGCGTGGAGTACTGTATTATCAATGACTGCTTTTATAATATGACTATCAGAACCAGCTTAACACAAGCTCGCTGCATGGACACGTTTAATAAATAAACGGTCAACAATACATGCGTTTCATCACTTAGTTGATGTTAGTATTAGTATGTTACCCTAAACATAGACCAAACACCAGATGAAATGTCATGCAATGCGACATAGAACAAAAAGTTAAAAAACTAAATTAAATTTAACAAAAGATTAAATATTATATAGACGTTTTTTTAAGACATGCTTAGAGTCGTCAACAAAAAAATACTCAGCCAAATTATTAACAGTAATGCACATGCGATTAATAGGTTCATACATGCCAAAGTTAGACCTTGAGTAGTTGACATGCAACAGAGGTAGTCTTCTCAAATTGTGCCTATTATCACGGAAAGAGATTTTGTCAAGTAATAGCGGGGAATCAACATTCGCGTTTAAGAGTTGGTGAACAAAAATTACATCGGCAACCATGCTACGTTTCTTAGGCGAGTGCATATTTAAGAGCTGTAAGCGATCCTCATAGGGTGGAAGAATCAATGAGTTATTCCAGGGTAGGTCCCTAAGAGCAAAGCGCAGGAAGTTTCGCTGAACAGACTCGATACGGACGATGTGTGTACCGTAAAAAGGAGACCAGACCTGGCTAGCGTATTCAAGAAGTGGTCTCACAAAGCAAGTATATAAACGTGATGTTATGGAGGGATTCGAGAACTCTCGGGACCAACGTTTTATAAAGCCCAGCATAGAACTACTCTTAGATACCATGTGGTTTATGTGGGAGTTAAAATTCAATCTATGGTCACATTTGACACCCAAGTCACAGACAGAACTAACGAGGCGAATCGAGGAAGCCGGGAACCCATAGATATAAGAGATAGGATTCAGATTCCTGTGGAAAGTCATCACCTCACATTTGTCGATATTGAGTACAAAATTATTGCTTTTGCACCAATCATAAAATTTAAATTTATATTGTAAAAGAATCGTAGTATTTAGCTTATAGTAAGACGCTTCAAATTTTTCCACACAATAAAGTCTTGACTTATGTTTTCTACCACCAAGACGATTTTTCAACAAATTGGGAATCATAAAGCTACAAATTGAGGTGACACAAGCTTTGTCGCTACTTAAATGGCCGTCATAAATGCTTCAACTAGAAAGTTGAAAAGAGATAGAACGTCACTAAATCTTTACAATGCTTCCTCTGCGAAGCAGGCAGGAGCTTTAAGATAGAGTAATAAATGTACGAGACTGCAAAATGCCAAGTAACATTTCGGTTCCAAATACTACAGAGTGTGTTTCCAAGTTAGCCGCCTATACTGAAGGTAGTATTTTAGTCATTACATCGTAACATAAACGTATTTTCGTCCCAATACACTTAATTTAGTTGCTGCCGGCTTAAATGCTGCTTGGGTAACTTATGCGTCAGCTATTAGTTCTGTTAATTTCCACACGGAAATATAATTTGTATGTTTGATAAGTCTTCATTTGTCCTGTAAATATTTATTTAAATACTTCTACTATAGTAAAATATATAGGTTCGGTACTACTATTATTATCTATTATTATTTCCTGCTCCAGCTATAGGAGCCGAAACTAAACGGGTACAGCTATACAGAAACATAAGTGTTAAGGGTTTTGATTGGAAAGCAGTGAAACCGCGACTGGTCTTACAAAATATTCTGCGTACCTATTTATCCGTAATTGCTGAAGATTATCTGAAAATTTTAATGCGACAGATTTCTCGTGACGCCATTCTGTTGTCAATTTCACTATCAAGATAGAATGGATGTTTTGAAGTTTGAAACCACTTACGGTATAAACAGTCTTACAACTTTTTTTGATATTCTCACTCTAGTAAATTGTATAGTTTAGTGTGACCATATAAATGCCGCTTAATACTTACAAAATTGAGTGTACTTAGCATTATTATTAAGCCAAGCTCAGAAGATACCCTATGATGCAAAGCACAGCATGGCAAGCAGAAAATAGGGAAAGGGTTAGGACATGAGGAAAGTGACGGAGGTGTTTCGAAGATTGTAAGCCCAAGGAAAAACAGAAGATGATAGACTGCTCCATATTCGCACAGTTCGGAATAAGAAACCATCAAGGATGAAAGAATGTGCGCGGCTTGCTGCGAGAGTATTACGTGCAGGAATTATTCTACAAGGGATCAGACTAGATTATTTATCGGAACATTGGTGTTTTCAGAAATCAATGATATTTCGATACTTCTTTGGGAACAGAGAAGATGTGATCTTTCCAGGTTAACTTACTTGAAATATTAATGCCAAGAATAAGTACACGAAGCTTACAGCGAAATTGATTTATCTTTTCAAGTGCATATTTATGTAAATTGAATTAATTTCACTCCAAACCATATGTACTGAAATCTTACTTGTCAGGATGACTACTGACCAATAAGGACAAGTATATAACAAGAAGCCCATTGACATGGACAAGGACGAGATAATAGAATTAGAATGACAAGATATTTATTCAATGCAAATCCCTGTTGAAACAATATGTGTCCATTTTCAATCAATTTTAGTTAGGCGGTGAACGAAAAGGGATTTAACAGGTCAACTCCTACTGATTCTATTGTAGCAGGTTCTAACATATAAAAATAATCAGAGATTTGTTTTCCAGTGCCTTGGTAGTTTTTGTTTTTTTTTTTAAATCCGTTGCGTGTGGGAGCATGACTTTCATAACGAACTGTGTTAATGGTGGTGACTTGTGAATTCAACATATTCCCATCTAGTGTAATTTTTCTATATGTACATATATAGAAGGACGTGGACATATGGATACATGTTTATTATAATTTAACGTCACTATAGATACCTTGTCAAGCGGGAATTGAAATAGAAGTAATAATGCCTTATACTTCATAATAATCAGACTCTTTTAATCCTTCGAGTGACTTAAAGCATTTGTGGTAGGTATTAATGAAGCTTTGGATAACGATTATTTAACGATTCTTACCTTACTTGATTTTAGGAAGGCATTCGATTCGATGAATAATGGAAAGCTCCTAAAAAAATTGTCTCAAAGTTTCTTCTTTTCATCCTCAGCAGTCACACTATTCAAAAACTTTCTGGTGGTAGAATTCAGTCATTAGGTGGGGAGTTCATTCTCAGAAATAGCGGATCTTATTCGTGGCGAACCTCAATGTTCCATCGGAGTGCATTATTAACAAACATAAATAATCGAGTCATGTTACCCATTCGTTTCTAATGGGTTATATGTGCCCCATGGAATGTTTAAAAAATACCACATAATCTTCAACCACAATTATCTTCGCAGGTCAGGAAGTATTTATATTATCTAGATCTCTCTGCTAATGAAATAGCTGTTTTTGGTAAATCTAAGAGTTTACTCACTGCTTTTCAACGTACTAGAGATGCAAACGCTTTTACCAAACGCTATGTTACGCTTGTTGCGAAAAAATTGTATTTAGATTTTACAACATAAAAAATCCTTTCCCAAAGATCTCACGAAATGGCTGTTTTTTTCTTTTGGAGAATGGGTTTCTGCGTAATGTTTTGTTTTCTTGCTTTTTTATTCTTTTAAAGACTATTATTCCAAAGCTTCCTTAATTTGGAATTTATTTTTTAGCTATTCCTAAATTACTGCATAGAAAACAAATATTTTCTCTCGCTTCAAGTATCCACATAAGGGTAGGCTTTTTTCTAGAGTCAATACGTTCTGTTTTTGATGGATAATTATTACATCCATTATCAAAATAAATACATAGAAAAATCAAAACTTCTGCATTCCTACAAAATACTTCACACTCTGTTCAATTTAAATAAGAAAATTCTAGTTGCATGCATAAACTGTAATTCCAGGAAAAAGTAACATTACAAAGCAGAGAGAAAGTAAAAGAAGCGGTAAATTATTTCCATATTATAAAGCTTAGTACTAGGGTCCGCGCATGAAGGGGTTGTTCTTTTAGCTGCTAAAATATGACAGTTGAGACTCAGAGATGAGAGATATTAAAAAGAAGAAGAAGAGGCATTTTTATTATTATTTTTCTCACTTTTTTCCAATATATGTTTTACCAATTTTTTGTTTTTTTTTTTAGTTGACATTTGCCAGAACTCTTACAAGATATATTTACAGCGTGATAAAGAACAATATGAGCCGATAAATTATTTAGAAACATTACTGGTAGTGTCATCTCTAATCAAAAACAACAAACCAAATTTATCGTGTTGACCTTAGTATTGTCTCGTCAAAATTTAGGATAATTTTTTATAGTAAAAAATTGCTCTTAGCGCTCTAAATTTATATGAAAATTTAGTTTATCGCGAACCTTAGTACTTGCTACGCTCAGTACTGTTGTCGTCTTAACTAGTACTTTTCTCAAAAATTGTATTTGATACGAAGTTATATAGAGATTATATTAGAACGACGTATTAATCGATGTCGTTATTCGAATTTCATTGTACATCTCAAATTGTAATATAATTATAGTATTCTCAAAATTTGATGTAATTGTTTTAGAGCATTCTAAAAACCAAGAAATAAAAAAAAACATTTGAGTTTTTGTAAGGCAATCCAATTTTTTACATTTCCTTCATTTTACATTCAAGATCGAAAATCGTGTCAAAAGGCCATGCATAAATTATAGCACTGTAAGTTAACAACAGAAAAAGTTATAATTGATCTAAGGCCAATAATATTATACCCTAGATGAAAATAAAAGTTAAATAAAGTGAAAACCAAAAGTTTTTTATGGCAATACCAAGAACGGGCTGCTGGACTTAGTTAATTTTTGAACTTGTATTTGCATGTAGTGTACAATATTTGAGTTCTCTACCTCGACGTGTTCTCAGTCAGTTTCCAAATATATATTGAAAAACCAAGAAAGGGTTGCCCGATTTAGTCAATTTTTAAAATTATATTTACTATTGCTATGAAAACACTAAGAACTAAATTTCAGCTCTCTACGTCGATGCGTTCTCAGCAGTGCCCAAATATATAGTGAAAATCGAAATTTTTGCATAGAAACCCTACGAAGGAGTTGCCCGATTGGAGCCATTTTCGAACTTAACCTTACTTTCTATTAAAAAAAAAAGAAAAGCGCCTATGAAAAATTTAAGCTCTCTAAGTGAAGGCGATCTCGACTTATCGTGTGGACGGACAGATGGACAGACAGACATGAAAAAATCAAAATAACTTTTAATATTATGAGTGGATGTCCAACACATTTTGCTCTACTAGCATTATTTCTGTAGGTAAAAAACGGAATGACAAACTTAGTATGATTTTATTATCTGGGAGAATATAATTGAATATTTCCTAGGGCAGTCCTATCAAAGAGTTGACCGATTTTACCTAGATTATGAAATCATAAAGTATATCAAATCTGTCATTCCGTTCGTAACGTATAGAAATAATGCTAGTAGAGCAAAGTGGATTGGAAACCCACACATAATATTAAAAGTTATTTTGACTTTTGTATTTTCTAAACGAGCTTTTTAAAAAATTGCAGCTCGCAAATGGAACAAATCAGGTAACTACTTCGTGGGGTTGCCATACAAAAATTTCGTCTTTCATTATATATTTGGACATTGCCTGAAAATGCATCGACGTAAAGAGCTGAAGTATTGTACACGAAGTTTTCAGGTTTTCATAAAAATACTAAATATAATTTCAAAAATGGGTTAAATTTCATAAAAAAAAATTAAGCTTTTTATGTATACTGTAAAAATGATCAGTCCTAGACGTTTTTATTGTATTGAAAAGTTCTTCAGAATATGAAATTCTATGAAATCGACTCTAATCAGTTTTACAGTCCGATGAACCGTTTTAGAAATATATGCGGAAAACTACATCATTAATCAAACTTGAACAGATGGGTGACCATATGATAGGTATTACATACGGGTACTCATCAAGGGTATCATAAGAATTGGTCTTAGACCAATTTCAGTTTTTTTACTTGTTGAATTTGGATTTCGTGCATTTTCAAATCTCACCTACAATTTCATCGAGGTTCACAATATGTAATGTGAAAAATTGGCATTTCTTGTACCGCAACCCTGGAATGGAGTTAGCCGATTTTGGCAACTAACTAATAAAATTTTGATTGTAGTAAGGTGAAGCTCAGGAGCCATTTAATCAAAACAGATAGTAAAAAAAAAAAAAACTTTTTATTATATTTATTCATTCCGTACTTACGGCTAATTAGGAAAGAAACTACAACGATCTGAGAATTTCTCTTTCTTCACGGGCTGATTTTGATCTTTTGTCATACTTAAATGTCAAAATATACGACAAAATGAATTGATTCTATTTTCTGCTTATTTTGTGCTTTCATTCCGTACAGCAAGTCTAGCATGTGGTAGAATGGACTGGAACTGACAATTTTCATTACAAATAAAAACTGTTTTTTAAGTTTTAGGAGGGTTTCATTATTATGTAGGAGGCACAGAAAAATAGATAAAAATAACCGGCCAAGTGCGAGTCGGGCTCGCGCACGTTGGGTTCCGTACCAAAATTTAACACTATGTACTTTTTATTAATTTTTTTTTTCAAATGAGAGTAGGTGTCTTGTAAAAAATACTGTCATTTGAAAAAAATAATAATAATGCTGTAATTTGAAAAAAAAAAAAAACGTATTAGACAGATAATAATAAGAATGAGATAAATCACGTTTCTTGCATGGGGAGCCCCCTTTAATTTTTAATTTTATTTTATATTTATTATTTGTTGTTATAGCGGCAATAGAAATACACTGTCTGTGGAAATTTCAACTAACTACCTATTACAGTTAATGTGATAAAATCTGGTGACGGACGGACAGCGAAGTCTTTGTAATAGGGTTCCCGTTGTTACCCTTTGGGTACGGAACACTAGAAACAAAGGTATCGTGGTTGTCAAAGAAGTGTAAATTGTCATTCTTCAGTGTGCACATAAATTTGAGTTGTGTTTTTAATATTTTTATGAAAAAATGGTCCACCGCTTTCTCTAAGTAGTTTTAGTGTCTTATCTTGTGTAATGCTGATGATACACATAGGGAAAATATAACTGGGTATTTGCTTCAGAGTAATTGAATTACCTAGTTAATTGGAGACCCCTGATACACATAAATCGTTTGACGTTTAGTATGGATGTATATTTGCATTAATTCTAAGGAAGCGTCAGTAGGCGATGCAGATAATAACTTTCGAATTGTGACTTTTCATTTCCATTTTGATTTTGTCTTGTCACTGTCTATTGCTGAATATGTGCTCACACAAATGTTATATTTCTAGCGACTACCAGTTGGCACTGTTATCAGGGTAATTGCAATTACCCAGCAATTTTTGAAGATATAGAATACTCCGAAACTACTCTCTTGCTTTTATACTCGGGGTATTTGGTGATATACACATGGAGTAAAAGTAGGCTAATTTAATTAACCGGTTAAATTTACCGCATGTGTATCACAGGTATAAGAACGGGGTTAGTAGGTTGGTGTTTCTCCTCTAATGAACTGCATGTTATTGTGGAAAGAAATTCTTTGCTGCTATCGGATTTAGTGGTTCTGGCGATAGTTCTATTGTGCCAGATAGAAATAAAGTAACTTAAGGTAATTGTTCGTGCATTTCCAACAAAATTATTGTCAGCACATACCTACAGGTCATTACATTCTATTTAATCAATTTGTTGGATATACACTAAGTACATTGCTTCATATGTGAATTCTTCGCTAATTTTACACGAGCATTTTCTCACCGTCAGCAAATTCCATATTTTCAAGCACGATTTGCTAGATTAGCAAGAATTATATTAAGTTCATTGTAAATATAAAGAAGATCATTTAGAATAAATTTCAGCTTGTTGTTAGTCATTCAGTATAGCAATTTTCTTTATATATCTAATCTGTTACCTTTCAGATTATATATCTGGTATAGTGGTTTATGTACCACGTATGTATATCTCATCAAATAACAACCAGGGCTTAAAACCTTGACTGCGACTTCTTACACGTGAAATAAAAGAATTTCACAGGCGTCTCTGCTGGCAATATTAAATAATTCTCTATTCACTAGTTTTGGTCCTTTCAGTGAAGATTTTTCGTTACTGGATCTGGTGTTCCTTGTTCATTCATCTTAACACTGGATTTGGTGTTTCTGCCATTGATATTAATATTACACTATCGGCGAGAAGGCTTATAGCCCTTCATGAACTGACTAAAAATTTCAGACACTTCGTATAAAAATTCATTAAGCGCAAACTGTTACATTATCTGCCTATTACATTTCACGAAATGCCTAGACTGCTGAGTTACATCAAGTGCCTACGACATATACTATATATATACTTACATATATATTTTCCCTAAAGTGAGTGCAATGTAAAAATTAGTAGGACTAAAAATAAATGTAATTTTCTCTAATATAAAGGGAAAATCAGTTTAATTTCCCAAATCAATGGAACACTCACTGAATTTAGGTATTTGGCATTAGAAAATCTATAATGTAAGTAAAATTCCCGAAATGTTGAGCTCTCTTGGCTATAAGGAAGAGAACATAATATAAATTAGGTATTAGGCTACATTTTTTGTGGAAATATATTATATTATTCACACATTGCTTTTGAAAACAAGTCATATATAGTTTTTCAATATTTTGTTTAAGCGCATCAACATAACTTCTGGACTACCTACACTGTAAAAAGACACAAATTGTTGTCACAAAGTTTAGGGAAAAAATCCCCATGTATGTAGGGAATATTACATAAAATGTAGGGAAAATTTTCTAAAATGTGGGGAATATTCCCTACATTTTAAGCAATATTCCCTACATTTTAGGTAATATTCCCTACATTTATAGGGATTTGTTCCCTAAACGTGTCAACAATTTCTGCCTTTTTACAGTGTAGTAGTATGGCACACAAGAAATGAGATATTCAGCTCATTCTTATGTTTTTTAAAAGAAGTGGTGTTCTATTAGCTATTCCCTACTTTTAAGGGGGAAAAAATTAAAATAAATTTGAGACTTCCCTAGATTTTAGGGAATGTTCTCTACATTTTAGGGAATATTCCCTAAATTTTAGGGAATATTCCCTACTTTTTAGGGAATTTTCCCAAAATTTTAGGGGAAAAAACATAAATTCCTTACATTTGAGGGAGAAAAACTTAACCTACATTTTAGGGATAGCACAAATTGTTGCCAATCGCTTTTTACTGTGTGGCAACAATTTGTGCTACAAAGTTTATCCCTGAAATGCAAGTACCTAGATTTTATACCCTAGATGAAATATATAGGGTATACTAAATTTGTCATTCCATTTGTAATGCACAGAAATAATGATGGTAGAGCAAAACGGATTGGACATCCACTCATAATATTAAAAGTTCTTTTGATTTTGCATGTCTATCTGTCCGTTCGTCCGTCCGCCTGTCTGTCTGTTCGCACTATAACTCGAGAGCGCGTATACTTAGAGAGATGAAATTTTGTACACGAACGTAAAAAAAAAGTCAAATTAAGTTCGAAAATGAGACAAATCGGGCAACTCCTTCGTGAGGTTACCATAAAATTTTCGTTTTCCACTATATATTTGGACACTGCCTCAGAACGCGTCTACATAGAGTGGTGGAATTTTGGTACATGGTGTTTTCATAGTAATAGCAAAATAAAATTTCAAAAATGGAATAAATCGGGCAACCCATTCTTCGTGTTGCCATATAAAAATTTAGGTTTTTTACGGATACTGTGAAAACGATCAGTCCTAGATATTTTTATTGTACTAAAAACTTCTTCAGAATATAAAATATAAAATTGGTTATAATCATTTTTTATGTCTGACGAACCGTTCTAGAAATATATGCGAAAATCCACTGCAAAAATCAAAATTTCATACGGGCATTCATCTAGGTTATCATAAGAATTAGTCTTAGACCAATTTTAGCTTTTTTATTTGTTTTCCCTAAAATGTAGGGAATATGAATTTTAAATTTTTTTCGCAACCCTCTCCCCCCACCCCCCTCTAAAATTTTGGGACTATTCCCTAAACTTTAGGGAATAGGTAATAGTACTACATCTTTAAAAAACATAAGATTAGGCTGAATTACATTAACAAGACCGACCGACGCCGGCGTGGTCGTCGTTTTATGTCAAAATTTCTTGAGACAGTACTGAATGGATGAAATGCATTACATTATTCAAGTCTGCGTCGTCGTTGTCATCAGCGTGGTTGTCGACCCATCTTTAATCCTAATTTTAGCATTGACGCTTCATTGCTGCCAACACGCAAGATCTAAATATATTATGAAAAAACATAACAAAATGCAACGATATTTGATTTTCTGCAAATATGTGATTTTATATTGAAGAAAATGAAGAATAGTTATAAAAATGGGCACTTGAAGGAAAAGGAAATAATTTTATTTTTTATTATATAAAAACTTTATTGCAATTCGGAAAATTTAATGTGGCGCTACCGCCCAGTTCAGATGTTCAATATAACTTGCCCGGCGTTTTATTCGGCATTTGACGACGACAAGCATGCTGGCGTCGGTGTTGTTATTGTAATCCAGTTAAATAAGCTGATTGGCTTATTTCTAATGTGGCATATACTACCATATATGTTTTTTCACTAAAACATACAGGTAGTATGGAAGTTAGTGCTGGGGTTCTGGGCATGCTCAAACACAATAGTGAAAAACAATATATGACTTTTTCGATAATATATTTTTAAGTGTTTCATAAAAAATGTAGGGGAATACCTAATTTATTGAATGTTCACTTCCTTATATCCGAGAAAGCTTAATATTTGGGGAATTTGACGTACTATATAGGTTTTCTGGTGCCAAATACCTAAATTCATTGAAATTAAACTAACTTTCCCTTTCTATCAGATAAAATGTAATTTGATGATAGGAAAAAACGTGTCTTAAATTTAGGGGATTGTCTTACTGTTTTTACAGTGTACTCTAAGATATTGTATCCTATAAATTTAAGTTATGTAGAATGGATACAGATTCTACTATATAATTTGGTTGTAGACAGTTAAATATATCATTTCCACGCTATCGTTTTCGTAGCATATATGAGATAATAATTCCCCATATTTATTACTCGGCTAGTCGAAAGTCAGATTATATCATCGATTAAACTGGTTTTGATATTACAAGATAAAATCAATTTTGCCCAGATAAAGCTAGCAGCTGCTGTAGAGTGAGTAACTCCCACCACATTCCTACGTTGGAGTTGTTATCGTCGGTACTTTTTCCATTGACGCGTATTTTGTATAAATCATTTAATGGTTCGAGCTTTACTGGATTATTAATAGTGAGCTTAGTTCATTACATATTTACATATTATTATCTCAAATATTTATGTCCACCATTGTTAGGTATTAGCTGTCTCTGGCATATTTTTTGTCTATATCTAGTAATCATGTTGATTACGAACAATGTACGTCAATATTTACAATACTTTCGTTAACTGAAGTGGTGGTATTCGTTTGCTTACGAATGCAGAGTATTTCCTCGAAAAAATTTGAGAATTAAACGAGGAAGTCCAACATAGTTCATCCACCCTACTTTTTCCGTCCAACTGCGATTTATTCCAATAGGTGTTAAGAGCTTTTAAAATTGGAGAAAAAAATTAATAATATATTAGTAGGATATGGAATTGATGAATTTGGAACTCCAGTATATATTGAAGTTATGCATGTCTTTCATCTCAGATGATAGTACATCGTCCAAGCTTTCCAATAAATGTTCAAAATCACTTCCCCATGCCCTTCAAACAGCAATTACAGCTACATGTCTAAAGATCAAATGCAGCACTCTGACTTTTCCAAATATTGCAGAAAAGTGCTACAGTTATAATGGATTTTGGTGTGAAAATCGTTAAAATTTAAAAATCTAAAAAATTGCTTAAATTATGTTTTTATTTGCCATCCTAGAAATGGGGGTGGATAGGTGGTTGAATATTTATTGGAAGGCTTGGATGAATTACGATCATCTGAGTTAAAATGAAATCTTAATTGTGTATTTCGTTCGAAAATTATAATGTAATTTAGAGATTTTGAAGGATACTTCTTTCAGTGCCCGCACCACCCCCTGTTTTCCATACAATATTTTGTTAAACAAAAAAGCTCTTTAAAAACGACAAAAGAGGGCATTACATAAAGAGTTTTACTAGAATAGCTAATTTAATTTAATCTATATGAAAATTGACTTTTTTCCACTCAATTCTCGAGCTGCTGATTTGGCAGTAAACTTGGTCAATTTTCATATTGACTAAATTCGCTATGAATTTATTTCATAGCAAAAGTCTCTCATTTTTTGTTTGTCTAACCAAGACCTGCGCATAACTGAATTTTATTACTTATTACAGTTTGAATTTCATTTAGTTTTCGCGCACAATTTACAACTGAAAAACCACATCGAATATGCAATCTTAACAGGGAAAAAAATACTCGTTTTGCTCAGCCAAGCTAAAATTTCTAAGGAAAAATTAAAAATTTTCCAAGATAATGTATGTCATCCCCTGATATGAGGTATCAGCCAAACAGGATGGGCTTGGCAGAGACTTCATCCTGTTACTTCTGTCAGGATTCTCATGAAATCTTAGAGCACCTGCTGTGTAATTACGAAGCAATTCCAGAATGGCTTTGGACCTCATTAACAGCCTAAAGATAGAAAGGGAATAGATTGACGGGGATGTTACCTCAGCAAAAGCTGAACGCAAATATTATGCAAAATTATAGCTAATTCGATAACTTTTTTAATTTCCCGCGTTTTTCTAATTTCTTGCTACAAAAATTCAAGTTTCTTTGGTTGTCAGCTGTTAAGCTAAAATGTTGCAAAATTACAAATAATTGGACACATGTCAGCGTTGTATCCACCTTTAACTTTTTTCGTTTCCCCTTTCGCGTTCTTACGAGGCACGGGCCTTTCACTACTGATATTTTTATTTTGAATATCATTTTGAATAAAATAGCAGTTTTGAAATTTTAACCACTTTCCAGCTGATGGTAAACAGATTGTCACGCGTTCTGGATATTTTTATATCATTTTCACTGCTTTGTTTTGGTCCTGGAGTGCTGTGTTTTTGTTAAAATACTCCTAGGACAACCCTACAATATCATTCAAAATTTCGCTCAAAAACAATTTAAATGACCCTTTTTCACTTATTTTACTGCACAATATTACTAATTAAGTAATGATTATTAGCTCTAATAAATATGGCGTAATAACATACTTTGAATATTCACAATGAATTGTTGAAATATTTTTTTTTCAATAATTTATTAAAAATTTAAATCTTATCGAATACTTACAACAAAACAGTCAGTCTTAAAATAAAATTACAGATAATCTAAAATTTTTAACACTTATTACCTTAATTTTTTATTAAAGAAGTAAACATTTTCGAGCTGGATTCATTGGAGATCCCAGTGGGCAATTGAAAGCCTCGGCAAACTCTTTCGAATTCTGCAATGTTCCAATGACGCGATGTTCTTTGGGACTATAATGTGAAAACACAACAAAATTAGATAAGTCTCCTTCATTCAGCTTACAATGAAATTTAGTATATGCAATGAAGAACAATTGTGTGTCAGTAAAATTCAATCCTGGTAGAATTTCACTATTTACGGCATTCAAATTATTCTTGTTCTTTTGAAGCCAATTTTTGTATAAATTCAATGAAATGCGCAATCCAATGTTATCAGCAAAGTTTTCCTGAAGTGTGTGCTTACCGACATCATTGATATCAGTGAAATTTAAAAGATCATTGTATTGCTGAACTAAGCAGTTAATGCGATTTTCATATGCTTCAATTGACTTATTACTCCACCAGGTGCGCTTATATCCTTCAAAATCAAAATTTCGACATTGCGGATCAATTGGATGTCCAAACTCATGTCCAATAAAAGATCCTATTCCTCCTAAGTTTACAGCATGTGGATATACTGGATGATAAACCAATTCATGAGCAACTCCTGAACGAATTATTATTCTGTTTTCGCCTTGTAAATATCCGGCATTTAATTCTGTTGGATCAAATAAATCTCTAAGATTTTGTTTATTTTGTGTTTTTATATTTTTCATGAAGTTTTTACTTGATCGCTTCGACAAAGTTTGGACATTTAGAAAGAAATCGTTGGGATCAATGTGAATTTCTTGATATTCTGATTCCAGCTCTTCGGGGGCGGTTATGTTAAAAAATCCTATAATTGGTTCTATTGCAAATATTTTCTTCATTATTCCTGCCCTAGTTTCATTATCCATCCAGTTTGATGTTTTTATGAGGCCTAGAAATGAATTTTTCAAATCAGCAAATATTTTTGATAAATCTTTCTGTCGATTTTTTATTCCTAAACTTTGCACGTAAATGGCACCAATAACATCAGGTAAATATTTTTTTATTTCCTTTAAACAGATTTCTTTGTTTCGTTTGAGTAGATTTGAAAATTGCTTAGCGAATCGAGAAAATAGAAAGTTTCCAAGGATTTTCGAATCAGTTCGATTCACTAAATCTATCATTTCATGGAAATATTGTTCATCCCATAAAATTATAGAATTCGAATTATTTAAGGTTTGTCCAAAAGTTGCTGTTAAATAAGTATTCCAGTCGATTGTAGGAATTCTTTGTTTTAGCTCTCCAAAATTGAGTTCAACACTATCTTTTCCTCCAATTTTTCTAGAAATGTTCTGAATTTTAAGTGCAGCTCTTTCGAATTGGACGACATCATTAATATCTGTTTGGGATAAATTATATTGCCACAAAGTTCGACGTAAATTCAATTCAATAATTTTATTTAATTTATCTCTTTTTGGTATCATTTTTGTTAATCTTTCTGGAATAATTAATAAGACATGACGTCTTGGATTCGAATAATGTGGCACACTATTGAATGACATAACGGAATTGATTCCAAAGGATTTCAAACTTGCCGATGTTTTGAAAAAGTTGAAATTTTCCATTGACCAGTTTGAATTTATGAATGGTAAATTAAAAACACTTTTCATAATATTTTTTTGATGCAAAACTCCTACATGATTGCGTGGTAGACTATTACATGAGTTATAGAACATTTTAAGTTTTTTCACAACATTTGAAGTATCTTCAACAAGATTGCTTTCACTGTCTAATATATTAAGTAATTTTGAGTTAATTGCTGAATTGACGGCGTCAAAAGTGCTGTAAGTTCCATTCTCTTCACCTTTGCACACGTATTCATAGAAGTTTTTACACGGCAGAGTTTTTTTCGACATTAGTCGATTTAAAGTGTTTACATAATTCACTATAACTTCCGGTGTATCTGTATTTTTTTTCATATGTACATTTATCACTTTCCAATAAAAAATAAGTATCCAAAATACTGTTATGATTTTTGCCATATTCTTCCTGCAAAACTTCTAGTCAAACTGAAGCGTTTTAGAGAATCTCATCTTTATTTATATTCCCAAATCTTTTCTGGATCAATTCAATGAGGTGGGAACTTTGATATTTTAAGTGATTTTTATTATTACGTTTCATTCCAAAATTGATGGGTATATTTGCTTTTCGTATGTCTATTAAACTAACAAATGGAATCATGTAAAATATTGAAACAAGCTAAAAAAAAACAAAAACAAAAAAAAAAAAAGTTCCAAAACAAAAAACAAGTTTATTTGCAATCAATTTCATCTCAAAAAACGGGTTTTGCGAAAGGTGGGTTTTCCAAATTTTGTTTTTTGTTGTTGTTCCTCTCATCCACTGGGACGAGGCGCGATAATACTGTAAATAAACATCACGGTACACATCTTGTTATTAAACTGGAGGAGTCCACCATCTGATTTTTAACACAG
This sequence comes from Dioctria rufipes, assembly GCA_963924295.1. NCBI lineage: Eukaryota > Metazoa > Arthropoda > Insecta > Diptera > Asilidae > Dioctria > Dioctria rufipes. Next base: position 273,709,422 of record OZ002741.1, on the reverse strand, counting down.
CGGGACAGCGTCATCTATATAAACTCGACCAAAGTGTGAATAAACCTTCTAAAAAACATTATGTTAATGCTTATGTTTGGGTATTAAAATTTTATTAATGTTTCGATGGTAGTCGCGTTAACTGAACGGTAGTCTGTGATGTTATATACATACATATATAATTAATCATCAAAGACGATATGTATTTTTAGAGACTGATTTTGTCAACAATGCTTCCGAATTGTGAGAAGAAAAACGTGAAAGCGTTAATAGCACGTGGATGGATTTAGTTAGTAATTATATAATAAAAATGATTAATTTGATTGGATTTTCTGATTCCTGTTATACATTCATATGTATACATTTCACTGTGTAAACGTATACCTATGTATATTGCGTTTATGAATTCGATTTTAGTGATACTTTCAGAGTTCATCAAAGTAGAAAAATCACAGTAATGAAGATCTGTGTATTTCGTCAAATTTTATTTTTTTGTTGCCAATTATTATGAGTTGAGTAGAGTGGGGTACAATTCGAACTTTTTTTTTTTTTTGCAATCCTATAACTTTTTTATATTTTAGAGGTTATAAATTTCATTTATGGTAAATTAAAAGTTTGTTATATAATAAAAACATATGAACAAATAGAAATCTATAACTACTTTCAACACTTTGAAATAAGTCAAGTTTACAAGAGCTCTTCAATATTCATTTATTTAGTGCCTTGTCTGTAGATTACAAACATTCAATTTATCTATAAACAATAAAATATACATAATAAAAAAGCTTTTATAAATAAATTCCACTAAAAGGAAGAATATGATTTTTTCTTTCTCAGTGATATAAAGGGTTTTCCAATAAGAGGTGTTATTTTGATATTCAAAGAAAAATGAAAATGATCGGATCTTTATTTCATTATAAAGAGGAAGGTATGCCGTTAATAATGGAAAATAACATCAGCCAAATAACCACCACGACCACGCCTACAGGACCATATCCTTTTCATGAAATTATCCATAACCAAAACGCAAAGTGGCTGCCCTATATCCTCGATAGCCTCACGAATTCCATCTCTGAGGTCTTGAATCGACGCGGGGCTGTTGGCGTAGACCTTCTCTTTTACGTGGCCCCAAAGGAAGAAGTCGCAAGGTGTTAAGTCACAAGATCTCGGTGGCCAATTGTGATCACCTCTTCGAGAGATAACACGGTCCGGAAACTTTTCCCGTAAAAGATCAATGGTTTCGTTGCTTGTATAGCACGTAGCGCCGTCTTGTTGAAAGTAAACGTTGTCCAGATCAATACCATCCAATTCCGGCCATAAAAAATCATTAATCATCTGTCGATAGCGCAATCTATTCACCGTAACTGTTGCTCCAGCCTCATTTTCGAAAAAGTAAGGTCCAATGACCCCGCGGGACCATAAACCGCACCAAACAGTCACACGTTGAGGATAGAGAGGCTTTTCAACAATAACTCTTGGGTTTTCCGAGCCCAGATGCGACAATTTTGCTTGTTGACGAAGCCATCGAGGTGGAAATGGGCCTCATCACTCAAAATGAGTTTTCGATGGAATTCCGGATCATTTTCATGCTCAAGACTCGACGTTGTTGATGATCGGCCGGCTTGAGTTCTTGTGTTAACTGAACTTTATAAGCCTTAAGACCCAAATCTTTATGCAAAATAAGGTGTAATGACGTTTGTGGAATGCCTAATTCCAAAGAATGACGAGGAATGGACAAACCTGGGTTTTCTTCAACACTTTCGGCTACAGCAGCAATATTTTCGGCTGTTCTTGAGCGACGTGCACGGGTTTTATTCTTCACATCACTAACTTGTCCCGACAGCTCGAATTTTTCTACCAATTTCTGTATTGCGGTCCGACAAGGTGCTTCACGACGACCCATAAATGTTCGAGTTTTACGAACCGTCTCTGCCACATTTCACCATTTTTATAGTGAATTTTAATAATTTCAATGCATTGTTGAATCGTGTATCGTTCCAATTTTACAAATGGCGTAGTTTCTACTTGTCAAATGTCAAAAAATGGCAACTCCAAAAGTGACATCTACCGAAATAGCGGGCTAATTAAAATAACACCTCTTACTGGAAAACCCTTTACCTACACAAGAAAAGTTTCATTCATATCATTTTAAAATATCATTCAATTTTAAGTTTTAATCTGAGAAAGAAATGCTAGATTCTTATTTTACCATGAAAGTTTTTTCACTGAGAATGATAACATTTGTTTTACATTTTAGTGCAATTTATTTATGAAAATTATTTTTTTTTAAATTTTTTTTTAATATATTTTATTTTCAATTTTTTAGTCATTACACATTTTCGCTAAAAGATCATATAACGGTACATAATCTATTCGACAAATGCCTATTAATTCGCATCTACGTTCTCTTGCGAATGGTGTGGTGTAATTCGTGTTTCTCTGCCCTAAGTAGTTTAGAAAATTATCGTAAGTACTTCCATGTAAAAAAAAATTTACATGAATAAAACATTATGCTAAAGTGTTTAAAAGAAAAATCAGCCCTTTGAGTTAACTTACTGCCCCTCTCTTCATAAATTCGAAAATCACACATTTTAACGATATTCGGGTGAAAAAAGTCTGTTATAAAATTTGTTATAGAATAACAAGAAATATGCTATTTAATAGTACTTAGTAAAAGCTTTAATTTGATATCCCACTCGGCAACACAAGGGGTAGTTTAGTTGCCCCCCCCCACCCAACCTGGAAAAATATAAAAAAACAATTAGCCCGTAGCCATTATAAATAAAAAAATCCCATGTTAATCCAAATCTGTCCACGTTTACTATCCTAAGAAAGACTCTTCCTAAAATTTCACACTTGCGTCAAGAACGCACTAATTTATGTAGTCAACGGTTAGTGAGTACAGATAAAAGTCCCATTAAGCAATTTGAATGGAATTCCGGTCGTTTTACTTGTCATTTTTGACGATTCGCGATTCCAAGTCTTTGATTGTATTGGTAGTTGGAACTGACTGTGGAAATCTAACAGATTTCCATTTTTTATCATAATTATATTTGCAGAGAATTCTAAGACTTATCCATGGCATTTCTTTATGGAATTCCTAAGGATATCAATGATTTTTCTTCAATGAAAATGCTAAATTGAATTGTGGTGAAGAGTCAATATTTAAGAACGAGTTTCTTCTTAGTCGCTCATAAAAATTATTAATTTAGGGAGAAAGTGGTACCAGAGTATAGAAAAAACTTAAATAAAATGCTTACATGCTGATGTCGTACCCCTGGGAAATAATTGAAACTCAAACAATTTCTTCCGATACTATACTATTTACTTTATTTAATCACTCTACTTTTAACAAAGAACTTAATTACTTGTCTATATGCTACCCGCAAAACTCAAGAACTGAGCAACACGATCCACCGAATCAGCCGTGCTCGTCAACATACAGCTAGGCGGAAGCGACTTTGACCCAGTAACCAGAGCAATACCTTGCAATTATAAGCTGTGTTCTTTTGGGTACCTTGTTCTAGAATTTTCATATACTGGAGAGCTCAAATTGTTCTGTCGATTGAAGCGAACTATTTGTACTGTTCGCTTCATTTATAAATCTTCTATGAAAATTTATGAGGCGTTCTTTTGTGTATTTTTTGTTCTGCCCTGTTCTGTGGACACAAAAAAACACAGCTATAATTACAAAGTATTGCATCAATCACGGCCGACAGTTGGAGATCCCAATATTGTATGTAAACAAACAGTAAGCCCAGCTGAGTATTGCACTATGCGAAGTGACTTAACCATGACTCAATGCCCAATTACAAACAGCTGTGGATGCGACAGTTTTTAAGTAAATAATTCGCAATCGTCAAGCATTTCAATGTGCGAAGTAAAATGCTTAGTTATTGCAAATCGTTTAATTTTACCTGTAGTCGTGATGTTACCATCCCAATAATTGGATATTGGGCCACGACTTCCTCCCCCCTGAGAAAAACTGATTCCCAAGAGGAATCAATTCGGCGTGCTCAGTTGAGTCATAATGCCTAACTTAACTAAATTAAGCAAACTAATAGTACAATATTCAGTAGACATATAACATTCATTATTATTATTTTTTTTTTATTCAAAATGATTATACCTATATTTTCGTCACCATTTACTCTAGATGGCTATACCCACATACGATTTTGTTGTTTTTATATACGATCCTATTTTTTCTTCTACATATATACATGAGATTTATATAAAAGAAAAAAAAAACATAAACAATTGCATACATACTACGCTATAACTAGTTATGGCAACTAGAAAAATAGCTTTATTAATTTAAGAAAGCGTCTGACATTAGTACAATTATAAAAGGTGTCCCGTATGTGGTCTGGCACCCGAAGGCTACGGATAGGTCATGGTATGACAAACAAAAAATTGTATGGGTGGGGAGGAGGATATCGTAACGGTTTCCCCCCCTTTCCGTTTTGAAGTTATGGCTCAACAAAATAAAAAATTTGAATTTTTACTTGTTTTTTTTTTATCAAAAAATACGTCATCAATATTAATTTTTCATATTGAAATTAAGAATCCCAAAAGCTTAGTTTTAAAATGAAAATGGCTGAAAATATTCAAAAGTGCCAGAAAGTAGGCAATTATCTTTAGGAAATGACCTTTTTCAGCCATTTTTGCTGGAGATGCTTAAGAAGAAGTGCAGAAAACGCACAAAGGGTTACATTTTGGGTACTAAGCGTTACAAGTCATTTTAAAGCTAAGCTTTTGGGTGTTTTTTGATAAAAATAGTAGTTAAATAAAAAAAAAAAATCCGAAATTTTAACTTTGTTGAGCCATAATTTCAAAACGGAAAACTTGAGGGAAAAATTTAAAAATTTATAGACCATTGGAAAGGCCCAACGATTATCTATCTACCAAAGTTTAAATCATCACCATAGGGTGTAACGTTCAGAACATACCCAAATATCTTAAAGTTCCGTTATCTCGGAAACTGTTACTGTTATGCTAAGCGGACGAGATGCTTTCCCACGACGGTAGGTAAGCTTCCGGTTGGTAAGTTTGCTGCGGTTGGCACGACTAATTCCATATCGCTAGTTCCTTCATTGGTCGGCTCTGTTGATGGCGATCGCAGATGCTTGATGGATGTCTGGATAGTGGGTAGTATCGATATCCTGCCAGCACTTGCCCGTCCCTGCTGGCTCTTCCAGCGTCTTAAGTTGAACATCATTCCTGCTACCAGTGCCAAACTGATGATGCTTAATAGTCCGGTAAAAGACGTGGCTGCTAGTCCTATATAGATGAGTCAGCTGTCTGTCACTTTCCTCGCTTCTTATGGCACTCTGAACCTTGGCTATCTTCTTAGCATAATATTTCCAGGCTTGATTGAAATTGCTTGCCGCTAAAAGCTGTAGTTCTCCTATTTGTCACGATGTTTTCCCATTTAGGTAGTTCCGAATGTGCTAGCTGCCATAGAGTTGCATTTCTGTGAGCATCGTCTTCAGAAGCTATAAGTAAATCTCCAATCTGCAGATGACAGCGTTCCTTTATGTCCTATCGATGAGAGCTCTCCAATTTCGGTCGTTGAATTTCGGCAATTGACCTCCAGCTTTATTTTTCTAGCCATCACAAACAGCCAGTGACTTCTGGCTATCATCGCGTCAGAGAGCTCCATTTCGGGATGACGTTCTCCTTAAGGCACTTTCACATCGAAAATCGGTTCCGAAACACTTACACCGAAAAAATGAAAATTTTGCATTAATAATTAAACTTTACACCTCGCAAGACTTAAAAATAAACATAAAGGCTTTAAGCTAAAAGTTTATCTTGGAAAAAATTTAATACGCATCAGATATAAAAAATAATACACATTTTCGTGTTTTGCTGTCCGTAAAACGAAATATCGGATAAAACTGTCAAACCCTACTAGGATTCCACACTGTGGATCTAATCGGACCGAACAAATTTTTCGGTGACACTTAACCTCATTATCCGCTTTGTTTATGTGAGCTGTTTGTATGCAGAAGAAAATTTTGTAAGTTTTGCACTTAACTATGTACAATTAAGATATATATTTATACAATATGTACTTTTAGGAAATGGAGAGAGATTTCGAAATGAAATTAATTTTAGAAGTCGAAGCACACAAGTGCTTATACGACAAGACAAGCCCCGAGTACAAGGACAGGTATAAAAAAACTAGGAGGTGGGAGGAAATTGCAAATATACTTGGAAGAACTAGTAAGTTATTTTAGTAAAATGTCATGCCAGCAGTTACACCACTTTATTCTTTAGCAACAGAATGCAAAAAAAAAATGGGAAAATCTACTCATTTCGGGCATATTTCAAGGCTGAAAACAATGTTCGTAGTGGTTCTGGAATGACAAAGTGTACTAAGTGGGTGCATTTTGAAGCCCTTAAGTTTTTAATTCCTTTTGCAAAAGTACCAAGGTAAGTTATTTACAAAACTTTATTGCCTTAGAACACAACCATCATCCAATAAAAATTTCAGCACTGTTGGAAATTATTATGAATATAAACCTAAAATGGAAAATATCGACGTAAGTGAAAAAGATACTAATAATTTGGAGCTTCCATCTACATCAGGAATGGATGAAGTACCCACTAAAAAGAGGTCGGGAAAATCACAGAAGGCCGATGGGGCCGATGGAACTATATTGGAGATATTAAGTGCAATCGAAAATGTTCCGCCCGAAAAGGAAACTTCGGCTATCAGGAATTTTTTTATTTCTTTAGGGCAGCAGGCAGAGACTCTTGATAGGAGACAATAGCTTAAGCTGCAAATGAAGTGTCTGCAAGCACTGGAGGATGTAGAGCTTCGTCTGGCAGAATATGATCAGTGAACAGAGTTAGGAGAGAAATATAGATCTGAATTTGTTTTTTCGTTTTTAAATGTTATTTTATTGAGAAAGGTTTTTATATGAGAGGAAAATAGAACTGATTTTGTTTTTGTTGGCAGGAATGCTATTTTATTTCTATGTTACAGTTATAATAAAATGAAGTTCTTTTAAAATGAAAACTATCCTAAATCATTTTATGCTGAAAGTCTAAATCACCCTCTGTGATGCACCATTTCGAGAAAGCATTTCTAACACCCACTGCTTCAGATGCTGGTTTGTCATTTTGGTTTGAATTAGACAAGTTGATTTCTTCGTTGTCAGTAGTATCGACATTATTCATCCTTATGTAATTATGCAAGATACAGCAGGCTAAAATAATTTTATTTATTGTTGAACTTTGAACTTCTATTCTTTTTAATAGAATCCGCCAGGTATGGGCAAGTATTCCGAAGGCATTTTCGACAATACGGCGAGCTCTTGATAGTCTGAAATATAAGAATGTTGTGAAATAACAATATTGTAGGATTAAATAATTAGCTGTCTCACCGATAGTTGAAAATCCTTCTCTCCATAGTTAATTTATCTCCAGGATATGGAGTCAATAACGTCGGCTAAAGGGCAAATGCCTCATCTCCAATTATTACATATGGCATTGGCGGACTCAAAGTGCCGGGAAGTGGGCAATCAGCTGGTATGTCTAGGTTGCTCGGATTGTTTAACCAATCATTCTCAAACTTTGAGTGGCTGAATATGGCAGAATCCGAATTGCAACCATATGCACCTATATCCACCATTATAAATTTGTAATCAGCATCTACTACTGCCATTAATACTGTTGAGAAGCTTTTTTTATAATTAAAATATAAGCTTCCAGTATTATTGGGAGCAAATGTCAACACATGCTTCCCATCCACTGCTCCCAGGCAATTCGGGAAGTTCCATCTATCTAAGAAACGCTTAGCAATAGATTTCCATCCGCCGATAGTTGGCTTTGGCATACATATGTCCTGCATTTTTAAAATTATAGCATCTATGGTCTGGACAATGCATTTATGAACTGTAGATACTCCCATGCAAAACCGGATGGCCAAATCAGTATAGCTGACTCCAGTTGCAAGAAATCTAAATGATAAATTACTTTAGTCCTGAAAAAGTTTTAAAAAGTGGGTACTCTATACCGTAATGTAAGCGCAAGTCTCTCTTTCGCTGATATTATATCACTCCTAAAGTTGTTCTTTTTAGGTGATATTTCCTGTTTTATTAAGAGCAGGATGGCTTTAAACTTTTCTTTTGACATCCGGAAGTACTGAAAATACCTGAAGGGAAACTTTTCTAGGTTTTTTACTACAGTAAAAAACTCTCCATGGCTCCTCCTAATTTTATTTAAGGGGTGAACCCAATATTGTCTCACTTTATGTTTTTTCAAAATCCACCACTTAAGCGATAACATTAAAACGCGTTTCTTCGTATGAGCCCTCATCATACCCTTTTATGAAAATTAAATGTCACCTCTACCGATTATGACTTCTGTCACTTCTATCCGAAAAAAAAGTTTTCGGTTTTTGATGTGAAAGTAAAACCAAATCTTCGGTGTAGAATTTTTCGGTTTTCGGTTTTCGGTGTTCGATGTGAAAGTGCCTTTACAAGCCCTTGCATTGACATTGATACTGCGAAACAGGTTCAACATGCAGTTATTGCCAATGACTGTCATAATCCGCCTCAACTGTGGGCACAGTAAGTGGATATGCTCCGCCATTGTGATCAGCTGCTGACACTTCTGGTACTGATGGTCATCAAGTAAGACATATTGCCTCTCGTGATTGTTGGCTGAAATAAATTCTGTGCCCAAGTCCTATACGCATTATAAAAAATGTGCACAATTGTTGCCACAAAGCTTAGGTATTTTTCCCTAAAATTTGTATTTCCTACATTTTTGAGGGAAAAAATACCTAAGCTTTATATGAACAATTGTGCACATTTTTTACAGTGCATGGTAGCCGGCTTCATCTACTGCTGCGGGGATGGTGTAGATTTTGTAGGTCTCGAATGAAGTTCTCTGGGGCTGAGGAATGTCTATTCTAACCAGGATACGTTGGCCAGTCAAGATGGCCTTCACTTTAGAAATCTGAACCAGTAGCTGAAAATCCTGAAACTCCTCGTTAACATGCAGTCCTTTGATGGCATTCCTCACAATCTCCGTCAGTTTCTGAGCGCGGATTATTAAAGGATATTTTTTTCCGACGCTCAGTGAGACCATAATGTTCGAAAAGGTTTTCAACATGTTGCTTATCTCGCTCAGTTGAAGGGTCAGTAGTATTAGTTAGAACCACATTCAATTCTACTCTGCGCTGCAGCACTGCTAGCTCTCTATCCGTGGTTTTTTATGCGATAAGGAGACCCGACAGTCTGCTCCAAATCTGCTCCCAATCCGCCTCTGCCTTGACTAAAATGTACATACGACCTGTTCCGGTAGACTGTAACAACCTTATTATAATTTGTTTGTGAATGACATCTGTAAACTGAAAATGGCGTCCTGTAAGCATGTAAAAACAGCTGCATGTGTGAGAATGACGTAACTTTTTTTTCCACTCGAATTCTGTGAGACAATTACATATCTGGAATTTTTGCTTATTGGGGTGGTTTAAAAAAAAAGAGAGAATAAAACGAACTACTTTTACTGTGCATATATATCTAATATTTACACATAGTGGACTTAAAAATCTCTCTAGACATATTTGTATCAACAAAATAATGAAAAATTATTGAAATATGAACAACAACTTGGAAATCGTCTTAATTAAAATTAAAGGGTGTTCTGAAAAGAGAAACACTGCGGTATTATCATTTGAATCTATTAATTGTTATAGGTATATTCTGATTATATTTTTCTTCTGCATGCCGTGCAACCCCATCCCACAACTCTTTTCAAGCTATTAACTCAGGTATGCATAATGTGCCTTAAAAGTCATCTACAAATAAGAAAATTCTAGCACTCTCTAGCATTGCGAGAAAGTGGTTTATTGTGAGGATAGGTATAGAGAAAAATACTTGGAAAATACATGTTTTACTGTTTGTTTTTAGCCAAAGTAACCAGCTCCAATTAAAATTTCTTAGCAGTTACTCTAAATAATTAAATTTAAGAGAAACTTTTTAATTGCTTGTTATTTATGCAAGAAAAGGATAATATATTTTTTAGGACACCAATTATATGTATGTAGACAATGCGATAGGAAAATCATAGCATGCAATGCCTACAGCAATCAGTCAATAAATGCTGCCACTAATAAATTATAATATTTATTGACATAGCCTATGTCCCAGCTCTTGAAACGTTTCCCATTAATTGATGCTTATATTATAGAAGCTCTTTTGATCCATGCATGACATGCTGATAGCATTTTGACATTATAGTCCGCACCACGAAAACTGAGCTATCAAGGTCACCAGAGGGAAATTTATAAATTTGTACCATAGCGTATATTCTAAATAGTAAAAGAACTTTCATAGGGCATTACCATTAAAAAAAATTAAATTTTAACATTTTTGAATTACTATTAAATTTCTTTTGTAACTTTAATAAATATTTATTGTGACTTCATAATATTTTGTTTTCTTTTATTCTTGTAAAAAAATTATTTATTATAAATAAGTTTCGTCACAGGACTTCTAAATGTAATTTGTAATACTAATTTACAAGTAGAATAAATATAAATTATTTTGTTGTGGCAACATGAATCACTTCAAAATGGTTTTTGATTTGTGTCTCAAATAAAATGCGTAATGAATGACAGTTTAAATATCCTAAATGGCTTGTGTCTAAACTGAAAATGCTTTCGCTTTATTGGTAAGTTTTATATTTATTACTATTTATTTGAGAGTTTCTTAAAGACTAGAGAAATATTTTAAAGGAAAATCTTTATGATTTTCTCAAAAACTAAAACTTTCATCAATAAAATCCCAACAGATTTTGGCATAGAATAGAAGATAAAGCTTAATCAGGGCTTTTTTTTTAATTCAATACCAGATCAAACAATATCTGTAGTGTATTTCCAGATGTACAGTTAGAATATGTGCAGACTGATAATAAATCAAATTTATTTATAAATAAGCTCTCTAACTTAAGTAACACAACATAAATTATGTTTGTAAGAATGAAATTTATCGGACCTTATAGAAAATTTCTGAAATTTCCCTGATATTGATAGCTCAGTTTTCGTGGCTGGACTATAACGCTTTGCTAGCAGAGTAGACTACACTGCAAAAAAAGTAGGACAATTCTCAAAATTTAAGACACGTTTTTTCCTAAAAATAAATGTAATTTTCTCTGATAGAAAGGGAAAATCAGTTTAATTTCCCACAATCAATGGAACATTCAATGAATTTAGGTATTTGGCAGCAGAATACCTATATGGTAGGTAAAATTCCTGAAATGTTAAGCTAAGAGAACATTTAATAAATTAGATATTATTCTACATTTTTTATGAAACACTTACAACCATATTTTCGTTAATATGATTCACACATTGTTTTTGAAAACAAGCCATATATTGTTTTTCACTATTTTGTTTGAGTTTGTCTAGAGCCCCAGTACTAACTTCCATACTACATATTGGCAGAATTACATTAACAACGCCAACGCCGTCCCGGCGTGGTCGTCGTTTTATATCAAAAATATTTTGAGACAGTACTGTATGAATGAATTGCAATACATTACTCACGCCGGTCATCTCAAATCCTAATTTTAATGCTGGGGCTCCATTACTGCCAATATGCAAGATCTAAATCTATTATGAAAAAAAAACATGACAAAACGAAACAATATTTGAATTGCTGAAAATAAATGATTTTATATTCAAAAGTGTGGACTTGAAAGAAAAGAAAATAACTGTTTTATAATACCCTAGATGAAATCTATATGATATACTAAGTTTGCCATTCCGTTTGTAACGCACAGAAATAATGATGGTAGAGCAAAATGGTTTGGACACCCACACATAACATTAAAAGTTACTTAGAGAGCTGAAATTTAGTACACTTTAAATAGAAAAAGTAAAATTAAGTTCGAAAATGAGACAAATCGGGCATCTCCTTCATGGGGTTGCCATATAAAAATTGCGTTTTACATTATATATTTGGACACTGTCTGACAGCGCGTCGACACAGAGAGCTGAAATTTGGCACATGGTGTGATCATAGTAATAGGAAGTAAAATTTGAAAAATCGACTAAATCGGGCAACTCCTTCTTGGTGTTGCCATATACAAGCTTAGGGTTTCTACGTATATCTACTTTGAAAACAATCAGTCCTAGACATTTTTATTGTAGTTAAAACTTCTTCAGAATACGAAATCCCATAAAATTGGTTGTCATCATTTTTTCTGTCAAACGAACCGTTCTAGAAATATATGCGAAAAGCCAGTTGCATAGAAATTTCATACGGGCATTCATCTTGGGTATCATTGGTCTTAGACCAATTCTAGCTTTTTCACTCGTAATTATTTAAAATTTTATTGCAAACCGGTAGAGTTTACAAGCAAATAGCTCAACTGTAAAATGTAAGTGAAATTAATGTATGGCGCTACCGCCGAGTGTTAATGTAACTTACCCAGCGTTTTGTTCAGCGTTTGACAACGATGACAACGATTAATGTAATCAAGCCATATATGTTTTAATGAAAAAATATATATGGCACATAAGAAATGAGCCAATCAGCTCATTCTTATGTTCTTTAAAGATGTAATGTATGATGAATGTAATAACAATAGAAATCGCGCCTAATTTTATGCAATTCCACGCATATTAGCAAAATTCATGAAATTATGGATCATAAAAACGGGAATATCTCAAAAACGGATGCATTTAGGTAGGTACATACATGTACAGGATAAAATGAAAGGTAACATTCGGAGGTCTCGAAATCTTGCAAGAAAGTGCTATCCTTATCTTGTCTTTTAGTGGGAAAATCGTTAAAATTGAAAAAGAAATGGTAAAATTTTCCAATTTTTTTACTTTGACGTCCTATAACTGCCCACAGAAAAGGGATTGAAAGGTGGTTGGGCATTTGTTGGAAATCGGAGAAGGTTAACTATCACCTGAGATGCAAGTCACCTTCATAGAGTGTATAACAAGAAAGTTACATGGTATTAGGATAAAAAGCCCCCAAAGTCACAAAACCCCCTCTACCGCCCACACCGTGCATTTTCCGGCTATCCTCCCATACAATTTATTTTTCAAAATTGAGTGGGGGATCCAGGGTATAAAGGAAATGCGGTACGTATGGGACAACCTGTATATATTTTTTAAATTATATTATTCATCAATAAAAAAATCATGCTGGAATTCGTCCGCGGTACCGGCAGAGTCTACGCTTTTCTTATATTTTTATTATTTACTTATTTTACTTTCATTTAAACAATTTCTAATGAAATCGCCCCATGCCAATCGAAACCCACTTTACATATGGGGAAATCTCGCAGATGGTCGGAAACGTATACTTAGTTTAATCATATAGAACTAAATGTCGCATGGCATACTAGAGCAGAGTATACAGATTGTGAAATGGGCAATGCATTCTGGAATGGACCATAACATGTTTGATCGACTTCCTCAACACTTCAAATACGAAAAAATATGAATCACTCAACGTATACATCATTTCAAATGTTGTAGTCCATTCCGGAATGGACCACCTAGCCATATAAATTTTATAAACTTTTTTGGTATTGCATGCGACATCTAGCTCTTGTGCCATCTATGGTTTTATATAACAATGGAATCGACGCTTATTTTTATATCTTTTAAAATTTTAATGGTTATTTGTAATCAAATATTTTATGTATATTAGTTATGTAGCGTAATTTCAATAAGTCTCCAGTTAACTTTCATAAAAAATATCTATATAAATATTTGCAGGTGAGGGGCTTCCCTAATATGTTTCTTTTTGAAAAACTTTCTTCGGGAAAAGGAAATGAGAAAAGATCTGATCCAGGACTAAAATCACTCGATTCTGACGAAAGGGTTATGTGGTCATCACAGCAGCGTATTTTAAAGCGAGATAAACGTGATTATGTCGTAGTATCTCTTCAGGACTATTATAATGATGCTGATGAAGGTTCTAATAACTTAAACCTTGAGCATTCACCCTTTAATGATGAACTATGGAATCAGCAGTGGTATATGGTAACGTGATCTTTTATATATATTGAATACAAGTTTTATTCGTTTTTCAATAATTAAAGCAGAAATCTCTGAATGAATCTGGACGTCCAGTACTAGATCTTAATGTTCTTCCGGTTTATGCAAGAGGAATTACTGGCCGTGGAGTAAGAGTTGCAGTGCTGGACGATGGCTTGGAATTTGATCATGAAGATCTTTTTGAGAATTATGTAATTTAAAAAGTTTCACATGTGATATTCGTTTTCATAAATTCACCACCTTCGCAGGACCCGGAGATTAGCTGGGACTGTAACAATGATATTCCTGATCCTCGTCCCAATTACAGAGATTTAAGTAATCGTCATGGAACTAGATGTGCAGGAGAAATCGCTATGGTAGCGAATAACAAAAAATGTGGCGTAGGAATAGCTTATAACTCGAAAATCGGTGGCATAAAATTACTAGGAGGGCAGGTTTATGACTTTATTGAAGGAATGGCACTGGGTTTTGCAAATGATAAAGTTGACATTTATAGTTCCTCTTGGGGACCGACAGATAACGGAAAAACATTAGAAAAACCTGGAATATTTGCATCGAAAGCTTTGGAAAGAGCAATTCATGAGGTGAATATAATTTTGAAATAAGGAAACCAGAAATTTTTTTTTCCTATAATTATTGTAATATTATAGGGTCGCAATGGGCTTGGTAATATTTACGTATGGGCTAGTGGAAATGGTGGAGAGAGATACGATAATTGCAATTGTGATGGATATGCTGCAAGCATTTATACAATAACAATAGGAAGCGTAACACAACAGGGCAATGTACCATGGTATAGTGAAGGATGTGCTTCTATTTTGGCGGTTACATATTCATCTGGAGCTATAGGTGATCAAATGATTGTTAGGTTTTTGATATAATCTTTTGTTAGTATTGAATAAAATGTACTTGTTTCACTGTTGTAGGCTACCACCGATTTGGGAAATTCGTGCACCATAAAACATACTGGCACATCTGCTTCGGCACCCTTAGCAGCTGGTATTATAGCACTTGGTCTTGAAGCAAAGTAAGTAACGTTTTTTTGTGTGGTAGATTATTTCATATAAAGTATAAAAGTTTGTATTTCGATTCATCCGGCATTTAGATTTGAAAGTATGATATTATAATTTGATATTTACTTAGATTCTAAAATATATAAGAATTTCAATTGGAGAAGAAAGTTATTTCAGTACCAGTCCCAGCAACCGACATAGGTATAGTAAGAATTGACTGAGAATTCTTGCCTCAAAAGTGAAAAGTGTCTCATTTTCATTGTACAGTTCAAATTGTACAGGATTTCACTGAATTGCAATTTTTTTTTCGGTGCATATTGACTTTAAAATCTGAGCTAAAGAGAGCTAAATATAAATTTGATACGAGCTTTTTACCATAATCGTACTGCCCTTCTTGCAAAAACTACATATTATATTTAATTGCATCAAATAGGGTAGTGGTCTCAAACTTAAATTGCATGTGGGTCGAATACACGCGCTGGAATTTTTTTAATATCCGATAGGCTATACAACATGAAACGGAAACCTTTTTTTAGCATATGAAACAGAGCAATAAATACTAATAGATATCTAATTAAAATGAGTAGTTTGTGGTACTGAAAGGCAATAACTTCTGAAAAAAATTCTTCGAGGAAACACAACGGATACTTTTTAACGGGGCACATATTTTTTATGGTAAATTATTCTGCTCAGTGAGTTCATAAGACGTAAATAGAAATTTTGGATTGTCCTCTTTAATGTGAATCGAAAACCACTTTCTTTCGATAGACGGTTTGGAAGATATAGCCAAATTCAGTTATAAGGGTACTAAACTTAGCTTAAAATGTAAAATCTGGAATAACTCAGAGATCATGCCGAATTTGACAAAAAATTAGTATGATTTTTTCCTACAAATTGTCCATAGTTTCACATTTTAAAATATTTACCATTGTTTTTGAGGCGCTCTGTATTTATATATTGCACCCAGGGCAGGACTGGGTCTTCAAATCGGTCCGGGCAAATAATGACAAACCAGCCCCCAAGAATCGTCAAAAATGACATTTTTATAAGCAAGGGTCTTCAAAAATGACTTTTTAATAATTTTAATTATTAGGCTGATTTCGTACTGAACCGAGCACAAGGAGAGCAAGACAACGTTTTCTATAAATATGGAGTTCCATGCAAAATAAGAAGAAAGAAAGAACACATTTATACAGGATCTTATGTATGCACAGAATATGTGTAAGAGCGGTTGGCCCAATTAAAACTA
This sequence comes from Dioctria rufipes, assembly GCA_963924295.1. Taxonomy (NCBI): domain Eukaryota; kingdom Metazoa; phylum Arthropoda; class Insecta; order Diptera; family Asilidae; genus Dioctria; species Dioctria rufipes. The sequence goes on along the minus strand of OZ002741.1, from coordinate 273,693,137 downwards.
AGACAGGGTTTCTCTGTGGAAACAGTATTCGAGAGAGCAACATTTTTACTTATACAACTGTAACAAGAGTAAGTCAAGTGAGGCAGACGTTGAGCCGGAGGGGTGCCGCCAGTTTAAAAAAAAATTATTGCCGGCGAAAAAATAATATTAATAACATTTGACTTTGACAAATATAAATAACTTTTGAATTTTTACTGTTAAATAAATTCTTTTCTCTCGATTTGAATTTACCCGCTTGACAAGACTGAGATTGGCTCGTGATCCTAAAATGGAAGAAATTTTTGCCAGTGGTATAAAATTTTCTAAAAATATGGTTATACAAGCAAACGTTAAAGAAAAAAGAAAAAAGAAGCGACTCGAACTATTTGAATCACAAAATGATGAGTGATGCCAATATTACCACAAAACAAGAGCTTCTTACACCAATTTTTGAATCCATTGGTGTTCTTCGATTCTAACTGACGAAGAGGAACGAAATGTTGGAACAAGTTTCAGAAGATTTTGGATTTCTTTCTGGCAATCTTATTAGCAAAAAGTACGCTGATAGTATGAAAAAAACCGGTTTGGGATTTGCTTCAATCAATTCGCGACTATAGCCGCCAAGAATCCTATCTAAATGTCGAAATCGTCGTCAGAGTTTTTGTAACATTGCCAATGACGAAGTGAACGAAGTTTCAAAAAATTGAAGTTAATAAAAAATTAGCTGAGATCTACAATGGGTCAAGAAAGATTGTCCATCTACAAAATCTTGCAAATATTTCTATCAAATTGATTCACCTTAATGTTTTTAAATGTACTTTACTCGCAAAAAATTATTATCAACTAATAATGACCATGTACATAAACTCTACTTCAAGATTGATTTACATGAAATAAAATTACTTTTTTTTTTAAAGATTAGAAAATAAAAACAAAATTTAAAATCAATTTTTGTATTTGTTCTTCAATTTCGAATTTATTTTAAAAGTACACATAGGTATAGCAAACCTTTGAGAGCCTTGTTGAACCCTTCTAATAAAAAACACATTTTCCGTGCGTTTCCGAAATAAAAATGATATGATGCAAAAAATAATGTAAACTGCTTTACAAAAAAGAAAATGCATTTAAAGCAAAATGCCAAATTTGCCATATATAATGCTATCTCGGCAACACTCACTAGGCTCCGGCTCCGTGTCCTGTCAGTGTTTATAAGTTGTGGAACATTTCTGAATATTTTTGACGCATAACTCTCCTCTACCCAGATTACCCAGATGGCCTCGTTGCCGTGGGCTAAATAGCTTTGTTGTATAGGGTCCGCCAAATAACTTTTTTTTTTTTTTTAAACAGGGCGCAAAACATCGAGTGTAGCTTCGGCTGTGTGGCACGTAGCGCCGTCCTGTTGAAACCAAATGTTGCCAATATCCTCCTCTTTAATTTTCCTGAACAAAAATTCGTTCAACATGGCCCGATAACGATTGCCATTGACTGTATCGGCCACTCCTTGCTCATTTTCGAAGAAAAATGGCCCAATTATGCCTCTGGACCAAAATCCGCACCAAACAGTGACTCGTTTTGGGTGTATCGGCTTTTCAATGTATGCGTGCGGGTTTTCTGTGCCCCAAATGCGACAATTTTGCTTGTTTACATACCCGTCAAGATCAAAATGAGCTTCATCCGAAAAGATGATTTTTTTGGCAAAATCGGCATCTTCTGTAAGTCGATCGCAGGCCCACTCAGCGAAGCGAAAACGCATTGGATGGTCAGTTGGCTTCAACTCCTGAACCAATTGGACTTTGTATGGCGTCATACCAAGATCTTTATGCAAAATTCGTCTCAATGATGTCTCCGAAATGTTCAATTGTTGAGAACGACGGTGAATTGATGTTGATGGCGCTTCACGCACACTTTCTGCCACACAATCAATATTCTCGGGTGTATGCACTGTTTTTGGCTTTTCACGCTTTGGTTTATCGATGAGGATGCCAGTTTCTTTCACTTTTTTCACAAGATAACGAACAAAATCCGTACGCAATTTTCGCACACATTCTGCAACATTACCATGATTTTCAAAGTAATGTCGCAATATTTCCCAGCGTTGTTCAAGCGTATACACAACCATATTCGTTCAGCGGAAGAATAAAACTAATTATCTGTCAAATCAGACATGAGCTAAGTGTTACCATTCACGAAATAAGCACTAGTTGAAAAAAAAACGTTAGATGGCGGACCCTTTATTAGGCGTTTAGGTTATGCAATAAAGTACTTTTTCAATTTCAATAGCTCTCCTCCCACAGCAGTCGCATCATTCGTCCAGGGTGGTAAATACGTGTGGTCGCGTTAATGTGGAAACCACCGGCCCATAGGGCTAGCGCCCGATCGCCCGTACTGCCAGTCCGGCTCTGATTGCACCCACACTTACACCTGGATACCATTTGTTTGTGTTAAAAACTTTTAAAAAGATATGAGAAAAACAACTCTCATAATCTATCGAGTGGCGGCATATTCACGGACATCCAACTTAATTATCGTCAAAAGTGGTCTTAGATCAATTCTAACTTTTTTCTTAGTTCTTTTTAAAGTTTCGTTCTCCCAGAAAACACTTTACACTTTAGTTTTAAGTGTCCAAATTAGGTCTGTTGATCTACGAAGTTTCGAAACTTCGAAAGAATATTCGAGGATCGAAGCTTCGAAGCTAGCATGTTACCGTGATTCAAAATTTGTGATGCTAATTTGACCCATTTGCGTCATTGAGCTATATATAGTTTGACACTTTTATATAATATAAAAGCAAGATGGCGACCGAATTTTGTCCCGATTATAAATATTAAAACAAACTGTAAAAAATGTCCAAATTTACAATGGTTTAATGGATAAATTTATTTGAAAATTAATTAAATTGAACTTTAAAATTTAATAACGTGTATTTGAAATTTCATAATTCAAAATTATCATTTACATTCTTATTATTGGTAGGTACCCTGATGAAATCTGTTCGGTAATATGCGTTTGAGTCAATATTTGTAATCCGAGGTTAGGAGTTTCTTCTGGCTTGTTTACGAACAACCTTTCGGACACTGGTTCGTAACTATGAGGTGATGTTAAAATCAAACATATTTGTAATCTTCAATCCCTAAAATCTCCCAGATATTGATTTTTAGTCGAATCTGACCATAACTGATAAAATTCGTCCACCGTTTTGGAGTCGTCGTATTGATTTTATATTATATAAAGTTCTAAAAGGGTGTATTCATCCATGATGTGTAAGTGTGACAAATTTTAGCTGAAAACAAGACAAGAAGAGTGTGCAATTAGTGTTAGAAGTTTTGAACCACGTTGCGTTTCAAACTATACTACTTATAATAAAATATATTTATATATTCTTATCATAAACAAAAGGCTTATGATCCGTCTATTCCTCGCAAAACTCCGACTATCTTTAAACTATTCAACAATTATTTCAAGTCACCTCGAATATTATAATTTAACACTGCAGAGCAGACACCAGGAAAAGTTCATCTTAGAGAAATTGATTGGTTGGTCTGTTTTGCTTCGAGGGATGTTAATGAATGTCATTAAAACTTACTATCATTCTAAATCTTGGCATGCGTGAATACATTCCGTATTCCTACAGCAGATCTCAACAACAGCATGATCGCTCCTGGTTTAACGATAAGTGCAACCAAGCTATAAAAGTGAAAGAGTCTGCTTTTCGTGCCTATCAATTTAATCCATGTCCGGAAACGAATTTTGGCAAGCCGCAAAGGTTTCTCGTCCCTGGTCAAAACCATCAGGAACAACTTCACCAGTTCCTCTATACCTTCACTACTTAATAATGGTGAAGTGATTGTTGACTCCCTGTATAAAGTTAATATTTTGGCTGCTAGATTCGCTTCAAATTCTTGTTTTCCACCCACTTCACAAACACCTGTTTTGCATCGCCCGTGTGAATGTGTACAAGAGCCAATACACGTTCGTACGAGGCATGTGTTCAGGGTCCTTAAGGGGATCAACGTCTCCAAAGCCGCAGATCCTGATGGTTTTTCGCCCCTGTTAATTAAAAGCTGTGCCTCATCCTTCGCTAAGCCTCTGCGTAAACTATTCTACTTGTCTTGTTCGACAGCAAAATTCCCAACTGCTTGGAAACTAGCTCACGTTCAGCCTATTCCCAAGAAAGGAGAGGGTAGCGATCCCTCAAATTATCGACCAATTGCGATCACTTCGATTTTTTCAAAGGTTTTTGAATCTATTATTAACTCAAAATTAATGAAGTATCTAGAAACCAATCAACTCATCAACGATCGCCAATATGTCTTTCGAGCTGGACGATCATCTGGAGACCTGCTGACTTTTCTCACGGAACGTTGGAACCATAGTCTTCACAATTTTGGTGAGTCTAAAATCGTTGCCCGGGATATTTCAAAGGCCTTTGATAGAGTCATGCTTTTAGCCGAACTTAAAGCACTTGGTCTCTCTCCTCCTCTTCTATTATGGATTGAAAGTTTCCCATCTAGTCGCCAAATACGTGTTGTATTAGATGGCGTTACATCTGAACCGCATCCCATAAATGCCGGTGTGCCTCTAGGCTCTTTTATCTCTCCAACTCTCTTTTTAATTTTCATTAATGATCTGCTTTCCCTTACTTTCAATCCCATCCATAGTTTCGCAGATGAGAGTACTCTTGATTTCGCTTACTCCTTTGACACTCTTGCGGACTCCAGGGGGAATGCCGCATGTGTTAAACGAGATTGCATGATTAGATCATTGAATAACGATCCTAACAATATCCTCGCTTGGGGCAAAGCAAACCGCGTCGAATTCAATGCATCTAAGACCCAAAGCTGTCTCATCTGATTAAAACAAGATCATAACTTAACCACACCCGTTTAATATTTCCGGTAAGTTAAACTGGACAGATCACATCTTCTCTGTTGCCAAAGAAGCATCAAAATGTCTTGAATTTCTCAAAAGGTGTAAGAAATATTTCAGCCCGTCAAATCTAGCGCTCCTCTACAAGTCCTACATTAGACCTAGAATGGAATGCAACTCCCATATATGGGCCGGGGCTGGTCGCACAGCCTTAGCTTCATTGGATATTGTCCAAAAGAGAGCCTTCAAGCTCATTGGTGATTTGGAAATAATTTGTCATATCGACTCACTCGAGCACCGCCGCAATGTTGGATGTCTTTCGCTCCTTTATCGCTATATGCATGATCAATATTCTGATGAAATATCTAGTCTAATCCCTTGTAGAATGATTCCTGCACGCAATACTCGCACTGCAAACCGCGCACATCCTTTAACCCTTCAAATTACTTTCGACCGTACAGTAAAATTCCGTGATGCTTTTTTATCCCGAACAGTGCGAATGTGGAACAGCTTACCATCTTCTGTCTTTCCTCCGGCATACAATCTGCGGAAGTTTAAGGGCGACATACATCGGCACCTCCGCCACTCTAATCATATCCCCTAATCCTTTCGCTATCTCCTTCCTGCCATGCTGTGCTTTGCATAATACGGTATCCCCTGAGCTTGGCTTAATAATATAAAAAAATATCACTTGCGTGGAAAGAAACTCTTTATGCCGTACTGATCATTATACGGTTGCTGCTTTTATGAAACACCCTCTTTTTGCAATAAAATTTCTTTTCTCAAAGATTTTTCGTATGCATATAGTGTTTTTTTCCACTTAATTCTCGAACTGCAGACTTAGCAGCAAACTGATTGACTTATTTCGCTATGAATTTTCATAGCAAAACTCTCCATATCACTTGCTATTACTGTCATTATTATTGTAAATTGAAAGTTTTGTTTTGAAAGGCTCCGTATTTGTTGGCTCTATCACCATTGAGAATCAACTCAAGATTGAAAATTAGGCAACATGGCATGCATGAATATATTTCGTGTTCCTACAGTAGATCTTAACAACAACAAAATCGCTATTGGTTTAACGAAAAGTGCAACCAAACAATAAAAGCGAAGTCTGCTGTTCGCACCTATCAATAATCTTCTGGTCTATCGTTAAAATCATCAAAAACAACTTCACCAGCTCCTTTATGCCTTCACTATAACAATTGTGGTTGTTGGCTCCCTGGATAATGTTAATATTTTGGCTGCTAGATTCGCTTCAAGTTTTCGTCTTCCACCCACTTTACAGATATCTGCTTTGCATCTTCCGTGTTGATGTGTACAATTGCTAATCCGTACAAGAGATGTGCTCAAGGTCCTTAAGGGGATCGACTTTTTTAAAGTCGCAGGACCTGATGGTTTCTCGCCCCTTAATAATTAAAAGCTGCGCCTCATCCTTGGCTATACCTATATGCAAACTATTCTACTTGTCTTATTCGACAGGAATCATTCCAACAGATTGGAAACTAGCCTATTCCCAGAAGAGGAGAGGGGAGCGAACCTTCGATTAATTCTTCAATTCTTTCTGAGGGTTTTGAATTTATTATTAACTCCAAATTAATGAAGTATCTAGAAACAAATGAACTCATCAACGATCGCTAATATAGCTTGCGGCCTGTATACTCACTTAGTGACTTGATGACTTTGTTATGGAATTATGATTTGAATGATTGGTTTGGACGTGAAGTCCAGCATAAGCTGACAGATCATAACTTCACTACAGGGCGGCACGCTAGTTCGCCTCAACTATTGGCGGAGAGTGTGCGGGTGGTTCCACGAAAAACCTGCCGCTGTTCCGTTACCATAAACAAAAAATATCGTGCCTGATCATACACAAAAAAACGGAGCACACATCCAGTCCAGAAGGGACCTTCGCACCGTTTAGCCTTACTTTTAATGAAGGTGCAGATGTTCTGCCTTCTAGGCCATTGCCCCAACCATCCAATCGAAATTGTGGGCATAAGTTCAAATGTCCCTCTAATGATTCGAAAGGGCAGTGGAGGAGTGAACCGACACGACTTTTATCTTATGGAGGGCTCGAGGAGAGTGAGAGGAGAATAGAATATTATCCCTGAAGAATTTCTAATAATAAAACGTTATAAACGAACAGTTCCAGTGATGCTCTATTGCCTCTATGGCTTGTAATTGGTACCACTACTCAACACTATCTTATTATCTGCGCGGTTTATCAGTACGGCATATATACATATAAATTACTGGTTGATTTTGATTTCTGTGCTAAACCGAAGTTCAAAATAGTCACTAAATTATTTTTTCGTTTTCTTATCCTCGCATTTTGATCTTCATGAAGGATAACCTCACTTTACTTGCACTTACTTGCAATCTGCTTGTAACAATGCTTTTATATTCGTGCGCCCGTGGCAATAGTATAGGCTGCGAATAGGTGAGTGTACGTGAAGTCCTCCTGCGGTACTTCATCCGCTGAGCGCAGTCTCTAGGATGATAAATGCGATCGAATCGTGTCGTGCCCGTTATGCGTGGGTCTGTCACCAGTGCCGGATCTAGAAAACTTTTGAAGGGGGACAAAGACGTTAGTTACCGCCCCCTCTAACAACGATCTTTATTTGGGACAAATTTTATTACAGTTCCAGGGTATACTAGGCATTATATGTATATGATAGATGACCTATTTATAGATACTGCATACTCTAGACCTATAAGTTGTATAAGTATTAAATTCGGTTCTAAAAGGTTCGTGTATTAAATGATTATGGTTTATAACTAGGGTCATATTGCAATAAACTCGTATACCGCGTCCTTTTTTTGCAATTTCAATATTGAGCTCCAATGTACTAACTACTGAGTGTACACCGAGCGTATACCGAGCTGCTTCTCAGTATATACAGACAGACTTGCGGTTGAGCGCAAAATACAATATTGAAATTGCAAGTCTGTCTCCGCTATTATTAACATAAGGATAACAAATTAAAAATTTAAATTATGTTAGATATTAGTTTTTTATTTTTGCCGCTTTTCAATATGAATCTTCTCGGCTAAAACTACTAAAATTTGAGACAGTTTCAAAAAAACTGTGGGTAGGAATTCTGGCAAACTGCCGTTCAGGTTGAATGGATTTATCCGTTTTTTTACTCAGATTCAAAGGCTTTAACTCCGGCTGGCATAATAATAATTTTCTGGTAACTTTGTTCTTGTGCCTACTTTCTTATAATCTGTCTACATTCGAGGTAGGATTGATGGATGATGAGGAACAAAGGGTTGCCAACCACATTTGTACAATTTTTGAATTAATTTCATATGAGACAAAGGTACAATTTGAGAATTTAACGGGATTTTTAGTAGGCTTACACACTTAATTTTAATAGACAGCTTGACTGTATAAGTATAAACACAATTGAAAGTATGATATCAGCAAAGCAGCTTTTAGATTCCGGAAAGAAGACTGAAGTGTTAAGTATGGTCTGAAAAAAATTTCCAATTCTTGTAATTAGATTTTTTCTCGTTTAGCTATGGGTTCAGAAGTCCGTCGTATTGCCGCCCCCTTAATTTTAGCGCCCGGGGCAAGTGCAGCCGAGTGCCCCCCCCCCATAGATCCGGCCCTGTCTGTCACTGCCTGAGTTGACAATTTTCAGCTATCGTAGAACTTAAATAATAGTTTTATTTTTGTTTTAATAAAAACCTGATTCACAGCATCGGGAGTTGCTATATAATCTGCTGAATTATTAATGGATCTTCTCCCGAGGAATAACGGAGCACCTCCTTTTCTTGTATTTTCCGCCGGGGTTTCTGATACGACACGCCTTATTCCACGCTGCGTGTAGTAACGGGCAGTCGGATCTAAATCGTTATTCTTTGCTTACTAATTTGTTTGTAGAAGTGGGTTCTCCGCGAGCTGAGATATGGTGTACAATCAGGACTACAGTCTCTACCGGCCTCGCTTTCTATTCTTTTTCTGGTTTTATCGCTAAAAATTCTTTAATGAATATGAGGTGACAGGTTAATTGTTAGATAAATTCCTGCTTTTTCCTACTTACGTTATAAGAATTTGACCAGGACTGATGTTTTTTCTTTTCTTTTCTTATTAAGGCGTTTGAGGAATTTCGCTGTTTCCCCAATTACTAAAACTCACTCACTAGTCACTTCGACCGTTCCAGGCACTTTTTATGTAATGGCGACCAGGGAACTTCTTCCGGCATCTCGGATGCTTCCTCTGCCTTTTTCAAGTCACATTCGCTCGGGGTTATGCCTCCGCAAGGGTCAGATTGTGGGATCGTGCCAAACATGGAAGCACCATCGCCGTGTGCCACATCGTGCATACTGCTGCTAGCTTCAGTGTAGCATACTGCTACGTGCAGTATGCTACGACCATAACAACTTTTCTTTTAGAACATTGGAATCGTGGTCTCCACAATTTGATGAGTCCAAAAACGTTACCCTGAATATTTCTAAGGCCTTTAATAGGTTCTGGAATCCTACCCTTTTGGCTAAAATTAAATCACTTTGTCTCTCCCCTCCCCTTCTATTATGTACTGAAAGTTTTCTATCTGGTCGCCTAATTCATGTTATTCATATTAGATGGCATTACATCTGAACCTCACTCTATAAATGCCGGTGGGCCCCAGGGGTCTGTTATCTCTCCGTCCCTGTTCCTAATGCATATCAATGATCTGTTTTCTCTTACTTTTAATCCCATCCATACCTTTGCTGATGACAGTACTTACCCTTGATTTCGCTTATTCCTTTGATACTCTTGCGGAAATGTTTGGAATGCAACCGATTTTATGCATTCATACAATATTTTTCTTATGTCATGCGTTTACTTCCTTCTATAGAAAAGGTTTTGACGCCATCAAGCATTATATACCTAAACAAAAATTATTCCTTTTTAGTCCGCAATTAACATGGCGAGATGTTCAACACATAATTGCTCGAACAGCTGAATACGAGCAGCTAAAGCTCAATAAAGGTTGGCAAAAAAATGGATCTGGTCGCTTGTATCACACTCGTCTTGGATTTGGTCTCATGAATGCGAATTCATTTGTTCTGATGGCTTATGGATGGAGAACAGTGCCCAGACAGAATATAAATAAAATCAAAGGTAATCAAAAATCAATTATAAAATAAAATCAAACATTTAAAATAATTTTGATAATTTCTCAGGTTATTTTGATACCTCTGCTAGTAAACCTTTAGCAAACACTTCAAACGCCTTCCAAAATTCCATAAAGGTGTTATTTAATTATACCGGCAATGAAATTCATTTTTTGGAACATGTCGAAGTATTGGTGAATATTAATTGTAAACGTCGAGGAAATTTAGTGATTTTTTTAAAATCTCCAAGCGGAACGCGTATTCCAATTCTTGAAAAGCGAGCCAGGGATAATTCTAGGGATGGTTTTAAAGATTGGAAATTCATGTCTGTGGCAACATGGTCTGAAAATCCAAAGGGAAGGTGGGAAATGGAAATTACAGATACTACTTCAGGAGGCGGTCTTATCGTAGTAGTCAATTGTTTTCTTATACTTTATGGAACTGCAATGGATCCGGAGGTACAAAATGACATTTCAACCAATTTTTCAATGAAGTAATAAAAAATGCTTGATGTATATAGATATGTGTAACTTATACGAAATAATATGTAAATAATAAAAGTAACACTTTTAGTTGTTTTTTACTTTTTGATGTACAATAATATGTAGAGCCTAAAGGAGCCGTTACACGATCATGCATGTTGTCCAGCTCGAGAAGGGAAATGATGTTGTCACGCAGAATTGACCATATGTATGCCTGTTTGACGGTGTGACACACCGCAGTATGCAAAGCGGTTCGACGAAAATCAGATTAATTTGATTTTCAGGAGGCGGGGTTACGTATTTGACAACATATTGTATCATGTAGGGCGATTTTTGTTAGGCATTCGTCATTCTTAAGTGAGCTCTATAAAATAAAGATAACAGTTAAATCCTAGTATCGAGTTCGGGCAAAGTAAAATTTAACGGGGTCACCCAATATCTCACATTAAAATCGCTAGTAAAATTTTGACGTATGTTAATTTGGAGAAGACAAAGTAATTAATTTTTTCATTTTGATAAAACAAAGAACATTGACAGTTTTTGTATGGAAGATGGACCAAGTGCTGTCCACTTAGTGCATTTTGATCCTCAAGCCAACACTAATCTATAAACCGAAGCGCATCAAATTCTGTCCGAGGAGTCAAGAGTCAACTCTCCCTCCCTTTCTCTGAGGGGAAAAATCGTAATTCGGGCTTCGTCTGCACTAGTAAAACACACTGCATGGGGGGGGGGGGGTTGTGTATACGTTCAAATGGGTGGGAGAGTGTAGCTCTCTACGTCAACCCGTTTTCAGGCAGTGCCCATATATATAGTAAAAAACGAAACTTTTGTATGGCAATGCTACGAGGGAGTTGCCCGATTAGTCCCATTTTCGAACTTAAATTTCCTTTATTTAAAAAATCCTATTGTACAAAATGTTAGCTTTCTGCGTCGATGCGTAAGGCAGTGCCCAAATATATAGTGAAAAATCAAAGTTTTGTATGGCAACACCACCAAAAAGGGCTAACCCGATATAGTCCACTTTTGACATTTTGTTTACCAAGTCTATGAAAACACCATGTACGAAATTTTAGCTCTTTATGTCGACGCGCTCTCAGGCAGTGCCCAAATATACGAAATATTTTTGTATGGCAACCCAAAGAAGGATTTGCCCGATTGGTCCCATTTTTGAATTTAAATTAACATTTTTTAAAGAAAGTCTGTTTACAAAATTTCAGCTTTCTACGTCGACGCGTGAGGCAGTCCCCAAATATTTAGTGTTAAACATAAGTAAACAAAATTATAGTTGTCTTTACACCAGTAAAATTAATTTCTTTAAAAAAACATGTAATATAAAGTTATGTCACCTTAAGGCTGATCGTCTGTAAGAGAAAGAAAAGGGTTCTTATGAGTAAGACATACTCAGTGGGTACAAATAAAATCTACATTATTTAATACATATCAAACTAACTCATTAGTATACACTAAACTGATAACGGGACATACCAACGCAAAAGAATCTCTCATTAGTATACATTAAATAGGTAGTGGGACACACCAACGCAAAAGAATCTTTCTCTTATGAGGCGGGCTGGAATCTCAACTAGAGATTAAACCCCACTCAAATACGGGACCTACCCACGTATTACACTCCATGTGATGCAAGTTTTCGTTTCTCGGGACCTACCTACGATTCTCCAACTAAATACCCATTTAATATTAATATTACACACACTTTAATCTAATCTACCAACAATCTACATAATTAGTCAATTATATTTAATTTTGTCAAACACCCACCTGTATTCTACTTGTCAACAATTTAGCACTAATTATTATTTTCTACGGAAATTTAATTCGACTACGCGCACTAACCACTTGCAAACGACTAGGCAGGTACAAGAAAGGGCCGCGTCAGAGATCCCTTCGTAACCAAATTACTTTTTATTTTAGTTTTCTTTATTACCCTATGCATGCAAGCGAGGCCGTCAGCATCCTTCAATAATGGTTCAGTTTGTCTTGAAATTTCCGGTTAGTGCTAAGGACCTAATTTCTAAGAATTATCTACTGTATTTTCCTAGCTACGTGAGTGCATACCTTACTCCTGTTTCGTGCAGAGTTAAATCAGGTGAACACTTTTTGCGTTCTTTATCATTAGTGAAAAACTGAAGTTTTGTATGGAAACACCAAAACGGGGTCGCACGATTTGGTCCACTTTTGAACTTACATTGGAAATTTATATGAAAATTCAGGGTACAAAATTTGAGCTCTCCACGTCGACTCGTTCTTAGGCAGTGTCAAAATATATAGAGAAAACCAAATTTTTATAATTGCAACATCCATTTTTGATCTCGTACTTACTATTACTATGAAATCATGATGCACCAAATTTTGGCTCTCTACGTCAACGTTCTCAGGCAGTGCGCAAATATATAGTTAAAAACGAAAATTTTATATGGCAACGCTACAAAAGAAGAGTTGCCCGTACCAATCAAAATCAAGATCATCCTTGAACCTTACACCTACCTCGTTTACTTCCAAATATCGGGTAGTGGTTGTATAAATCATATCCTCATTACGCTTGTACCTGTTCGCTTTTTATAATTTTCTTTAGAAAATGCAATAAATGAAGACGAATCGTCCTCATCATAGTTACCAGCTCCTTTCCGTTTACACACTGGTCTAATAATAGGCAAAAAAAGACCTTCAGAGGACCCAAATCGTGCTACTCGATACTTGAGAATCGTCGAAACATAAAAATGATATCGTTAGCTCTACAACAAAATTTTGTTTCACGTAAAATGATGTGACGATTATCGTTTTTATTGTTGTGAATTCGCTGTATACAAACAGTTATTTAAAACCATCATCAGTTGTGCGGGACTTTGTTTTGATTTTTATTTTTATAATAAATAAATTTTAATTTAGTGTAGAAAATGTTGTGCACGTCACTTCTTAGACGATACCAATAGCGAATGTAATAAACTAGATGAACGTTTGCAGAAAAGAATTTTAAGAGATGCGTCAAAAATTGTTTGATTTCAAAGAAAGAAGGTAGTATAAAAACAAGATAAAAAGTTTTCATTGGTCTAAGAACAATGATATTATACCTTAGATGAAAATAAAAATTAAATTAAGTGAATAGTCATATTTTTGTATGGCAACACCAAGAAGGGGTTACCCGATTTAGTTCATTTTAGAAATTTTATTTACTATTTTTATGAAAATGTTGTGTACAAAATTTCGGCTCTCTACGTCAACGCGTTCTTAGACAGTGTTCAAATATATAGTAAAAAATCAGAGTTTTGTATGGCAACACCAAGAAACGGTTGCCTGATTTGGTCCATTTTTGAACTTCTATTTGCAAATTTAACTAGAATGTCGTCGAGGTCGACGCGTTCTTAAGCCAGTTTCCCAAATATATAGTGAAAAACCAAAGTTTTGTATAACAAAGCCAAGAAGGGGTTGCCCGATTTAGTCCGTTTTTAATTTATTAATTATTTATTTTATTTACTATTGCTATGAAAACACCATGCACGAAATTTCAATTCTATACATCGACGCATTCTCAGACAGTGCCCAAATATATAGTAAAAAACGAAATTTTTGTATGGCATGCCTATGAAGGAGTAGTAATAGTAGGAAAACGGGCTCTGGAGTTATCGTGAGGATGGATAGACGGACATGCAAAAATCAATATAACTTTTAATATTATGCATAGGTGTTCAACCTATATTGCTATACCGGCACTATTTGTGTGCGTTACAAACGAAATTATAAACTTAGTATACCTCATTGGGTTCTAAGCTTGATAAATTGGAGTTCCGAAGACAGATTATTACACACTCAGAGAAATATTGACGAAAACGGGGTTTAAATCAAGCATAAACGAGTATGATTTTGGGTCAAGCACGACAAGAGGTTGATATATATAACACCGTTGCTTGACTTTAAGCATTTCAGTTAAAGTAGAAACAAGTATGGTATATTGTTATATTAAGCATCACCATACTTAAAACATATTCTTAAATTAATCACGATCGTTGCTTAAAATGAGTACCTAAAAATGATTGAGGGAAGCATTAAAATTTAATAACTGTGTTATTTCAAGCACATTTAAACGTGCTTAATTATATAGTGACGTGCTTAATACAAGTAACTTATACTCAACTTAACCAATATATTTAGTAGTTGAATTAAGCATTAAAGTGATCCTTTTATGCATAAGAATTGTCACTTTTTGGATTATTTCGCCTCAGCTCTACATATGTACATTCCAATTAACCATTATCTCACACTTATTTGAATTTAATAGGTATGACATATATACGAAAAGCAGAATCTCTTTTTAATAAGTTCAAAAATATACATTGATTCTTCAATGTCAATCATGTTATTCATATTCATCGAATTTGATGTTACAGCACAATGCAATAAAGTCTAATAACCATCTCTCAATACATAGATGCGAAGATTGCTGAAAAATGGACTCAAGATATATCATAAATCCAAGTTAATTACTAAATTATTACAAAACATAATTATAGTAAAATGCCCAGTTATCCGTATCATAAGAACCAATATCATTATTATAGAAATAAAAGTCAAGCCATACATATATTTCGAAAAACTTTATTTAAAAAAACTTTAACTCATATCTATGTAGGTATATTATTATATAAAAATAGGTATATAGGTATAAATCCCCATTCATGGTTGTTTAGTTAGGATTAGTTTATAATACATATATAGTAGATACAAATTTATCATTGCTTCTGATTTAAAAAAGTATACGTTTTTCTAACATTTAAGATAACAAGCTTGTGTACAAAATTCTTTAAAAAAATATAAAACTTAAACTTACATATATGTAAGTATGTATAAGTAGTATATTATAGGTTTAATGTTATACTAAATCTTTGTGTATACTCGGATAAGTAATTCATTTTTAGTGTAGTCGTATTAAACCCAAAAGTAATTTTAAACAGATTATATAAACTTATACTATTTGAAAAAGTCGACCAAAATTATAAAATACAGTGGATATGCTTATTTATTATTAACAGATTTATGTCTAATGAATCGCTTTCCATTTGACAAAACATAGGAGTGAAGTGGCGGACTAGTAAATGTGCTTATAGTAGGTAAAATAGTGAAAACATCTAATCTAGACATTAGTTCGTAAGCTCTAAAATGATTATCAATACCTTTTACATCATAATGCTGTACAGAGAAATATATTTTATTGCTCACTAATAAACATCCAATAATTTCGCATACGCTGTATTTACCAAGATCAGAAAATGAAACCAAATAATCTTTCTTATACACTTTTCCTTTATACATACATGGGCTGTTACAAACAATTTCTTTAATTTCTTTTTGGATACAATTTTCCTGTAGTTTTTCAAAATAAAATTTATTTTATATTTGTTCGGTTACTGCTGATTTGGAAATAAATTCAATTTCAGAGGAGAGTATATTCCGTTTCATTATAAACGCTGCAAATTTAAGAGAACATTTTGTTGCTATGGTCAAGCAAATGTTCTTTCTTGAATTCGTATTTTTTGCAAAAGATTTTAGTTCCTGATGTTTCCCCTCAAATCTCATTGTCCATAAATATGTTTTTATTTGAAGTCTGGCATTTGGTTTTATAAGTCCGTGCAGGGAAGACAATAAAATATAGTTTACTGTATCTAAAATTAATTTTAAAAATCATTATTATAGATTAAATCAAATTGTATGTAGCTATAAAAATGATAACTTACCATCTGTGGAATCATCTTTAAGGGAAGAAAGTAAAGTGATACAAGATGTGTCTCTTAAATCAGTTTTGAGAATTGACCGTATTATGGACGCAAAATGCTCCCACTTTAGAAATAATTCGTCCTTCTTTCCCGGGTGCAAAATATCAAAATCCAGGTCCAGCTGAAATTTAATTAGAGTTAAAATCTTTATAAATTCATTTCATATTAATCTTACAAAGACATGAGCGGTACTACTTTTAAGCATTGGCCATTCTATAAAAATATCATTTAGACGACAGTTTTTATATTCATTTAAACGCATTTTTGCGATTTGCTGGTATTTTCCCTTTGAATCCTCCCCAGTGTAATTATGGCGAAGCCAACTTTTGATTTTCTTATATTCTTCACAATCTAAGAATTTTCAATAAAATATTAAATTCATTAAGAAAATGTTATTAAATATTTAAGGACCTAGTTTTTCTGTTTCAATCTCATGTTGTGCATTCAAAAGCGGCGCATTTTGATCCTTAACTGGGACAGTATTTTTTGAACTAATTTTTTTTCTATTAAACCCTTTTTCCTCAATTTTCTTGCCTTATTCCTATGTTTGTCGTACAGCATACCTCTGGGGCAACCCCCTGCTTTTCGCGCAATGTAATATGTTAACTGAAAAAATCAATTATTCATATATTATGCTTAGATATTTCTTAAAAAATTGAAATACCTCGCTTTCACTTGGAAACAGCTGTGTGATCTGTTCCGAGTAGTATTTTATTTATCCTAAGGACATAATCTGATTTCTCGACATAAAATATTCTGTAATAATGTCCATTAACACCTTCTTGTCTTCCTCATCCAAAAAGTTTTTTGTTTATAATTGCTCAGAATGCGATTGCCATATGAGCATGACTGTAATAAGATAAGCAGTTCCTGAAGCAAAATAACTATTGAAACATGCGGTTAATAACAATTAAATTATGTCTTACCGGTGAAGATGAATCGACTGAGCTTGAAGAACATCCTTGATTTTCTGAAGAAAGCATTGATATTGGTATGACTTCTCTTGGAACGCTATTTTGGAGTGCTATCTCCAGCTCAGTATTTTCTATTTGAATTGATTTTCGCCAGGAAGCAAGGAAAGTTTTGAATCGAACACGATCACCCATTTGATTGACAGGAAAAAGACCGTTGATGTCGCCCTCACATATATTTTTTAAGTGCCAAATAGTTAAACCTGTCCCTAAATTCAGAAATGTGTAAAGGAGCATTTAAAGATTCTAAAAGTTTACCATAAAGTTTTTCTATTATATCACTTTTAAGTCCCCAGGATTTAAGAAGCGTCTCGAATTCGATTTTTTCATCTGATGGAATAATGATTAAGTTTTCGTTGAAAGTGTTATCAGCTGCAATACCTTCTAAATTCTCATGGTTTGACCGTGAGTTAAATATGGACGAAAGTACGGTAAAAGTATTTTGCTGATACCCATCGTTATAACAAATTTGGATGAGATTCTCAGAAGTATTTGCGTCCTGATTATTCATTTTGACCAAAAAATTGTTGGTGATTGTGTAACCACACTCGAACGATATGTTCCTTTAATTTGAAACGATATGCAACATTTCTTCGGTTTTCCTTTTGAAGAATTTTAAGCAAATATCTAAATTTAATTCTGTTCGCTATTGCCTCTAGTGGAAAAATTTCTGCAAGAAGGGACTCGTCTAAGAAGTCTTCAATATCCAGCAAACAGAACTTTTTAAGTTTCAAAAAAACTGATTTTTTAAATCCCCATTCTTCTAAAATTGTTTCCAACCCTCTCTGCTTGGCCAACTACAATATAATGATAATTTTTAAAGCAATCCAAAGCTCAATTGATGTGTTCAATAGAATAGAAAAATTAAGTATACTGTAGATTTTATAAACAAACTCGTTGAAGGCATTTGAGAATAACAATTAAACGTTAAAAACAAAAATTCCTAACTGGTTTAATACATATTAACTTATCAAAAGCATTAAAAGCTACTAGTATTAAGTAATCTGGAGCCAGATTATGTAAGATTCTAATAAGTTTCAGGAAATCCTTATGAAACGTTGAAATATTAATCGCAGATTCCTTTGACTTAACCCTAGGCAGACGGGCAAAATCAATGATCATTCATTCGTATTGGAATTTTTCAAAAATCTAATTATTAAAGGATCTTTTGAACTAAACTAAAATTCCAGTAAATTTTTATATGTTATTGACAACACACTTTCGAAAATCAAATTGTGGATAAATGCCCATTGATTTTGCCCGTCTGTCTACGCTATTGATTGAATTATTTTTGCATTCAAAATTTGGTTGAAAAAAGGTATTGCATTGAAAAAACACTTCGATCCCCTAAATTTGTGTCGCCTTAAATAATCTGTTCCGTGATTAAAATTCACATTAACATTGAATTACTACTTACCGTACAAACTTCCGACATTAATTTTATAAGTTATTTAAAAGGCACACCAATTTATTGATCTAAATTAAATTCACTGGTTCACTTGTTCACAGTTTATAATTTTAATAAAAGTGCACTTATTGAAAATACCGCTAACACAACAGAAGTCAGAACCAAAAATTTCATTATTTTACAACCGTACAGCGTCTAATTATACTTGATAATAACAACGGCGTCTGTTAAACTGTTAAATAAGGTCAGAATGCTTAAAGTTAGAACTTTTGCAATGCTCCAAACACAATAAATACTTAATCCAAGCAGAAAATATATGGGCATTCTTAACAGCCATGTCAGGCATGTTAGTATTTACCACATCCCATGCTTAAGTCAAGCACTATTGCAACCACCGTTTAAGCAAGTTCTTACTTGAATTGAGCATGCATTGATTGTGTAAAAAATAAGCTCGTCATTCTCAAAGTGATAAAAAATATGCTTAAACTAAGCAATGTATGCTAAATTCGTTTAAAAATTTAAGCATGATATGCTTATGTCAAGAACTTTAGGAAGAGCTTAAGCTAACCCTACCATACTTATTAAATTACCATGCAAAATTTTTCTGAGTGCATCAGTTTGTACCATCTATAGAATCATATTGTTTAAGACCGGTCCAATATAGAAATGTAGATATACCACAAAAGCGATCAGGACAGCATTTAACTATTAAAAATCAGGCGAGGAGGAGATGTGCATATTTCAAGAGCGAAACTATTATTGGATGCAGAACTTGCAATTTACCTTTATATGACAAATACTTTATAGAATTTCATGGTTGAGATAAAACCGTTTAATTTATCCATGCATTTAACCGAAAGGTGTCCTATTGCTGCTGATGTAATCTTCGTATGTCAGCTTCTAAATTTGAGTATCGATTTCTGGTTTTTTCTTAGCAAAATCTCCTTCCGGTAAAGAAACTGCAACTTGAACTGGCTGCCTTTGTTGCATATGAACTTGACAAGATCAAACTTTTGGAGATTTCAACCAGTGCTGTTAATAGCAATATATATCTAGTAAACGTATTTATTAAAAAATCTATATACCTTCTAATCATTTCTATTTTATTTTTGTTTTGCATGGTTTTGAAGCAAGTATGCGCATGTATTGCTTTACATATACTAACACTGATTAAGAACTGAAGTGCTATAAGTCCGCCTCCTTGACGTGGCTCACTACTGCACAATCTTGCAGATATGTATCAGCTCTGATTCTCATTAGCCAGTATTAGTTCTGTTCAAATGTTATTGATATTTTTATGGTTATGCGAGAAGTGAACAAGATTAGTTTCCAAGACACAATAAGTGATCTGCGGTATTTGGCCATCTCTTGTAAGATGCACATTTCTGCTTTGAAAATTAAACTTTTCACATAACATAAAAATATCAATAATTTCTGAACGGATGCAGAAATTGAGTAATCGTCTTTTTGTTTTAAAGGACTGTCAATGCGAACTTATATGATTTTTTTTTAAAAATAATTCAACTTTAAGCTTTAGCTGAATCAGTTGACCGCAAATTTTAATATTTTGGATATCGTTGAAGCTCACCACTTTGGAATACGTACTCAACTTTGATGCCGCCATATCGTTGAAAGGACTTATGAGCACTTAAGTGACTACACTCTCTTTGAAGAATGAAAAACTTTCAAACGTAAATTTAAGGGGGAAAGAGTGATTTTAGGGGAGAGGGTTTAGAACGAAAGTTAGGAATCCATTGGCATGATCCATCCTATTTATTTATCGAACACCCTATATATCAAAGAAATTATCCTCAGAGTATAACGCAGAAACAAGAATTTGTTTGGGAAATTTTTCAAATGACAAGATCTCTATTGATGAAGAAAAACATTTTTTTCTATAAAGCCACTATGATCCCAACTTGAGAATTTAATAATTTACTAACAACATTATGAGCATTAACATTTAACAAAATTAGAAAAATTTAATGGATGAATTTTGAGATATTCAAGGATAAAAAATTTTTTTATTATCGTATTTGTTTTTTTTTTTCTTATAAAAGGTATTTTTTGTATAATTTTTCCTAAAACATTGAACTTTTCTCTTTAAAATAAGTTGCAAACCATGCACCTGAGATAATTAGAACTAAATTTATGCTCTTTTGAATATAACTTAGCAGATTAAAAATCGCCAAATTTTAAGAATTTCCAAGTCCTTTAATTCAGGCAGGATGTATCGGAGCATAAAAGAAAAATTAATGAAATTAAGTATTCTTAGTTCTTATTATCAATTACATAACGTTTAGTAAAAGAGGAACGAAATTTGTGACGATTAGATTGATTTCCTATGGAATAAATCAAATAATATTGAAAATATTTAGAAATAATAGTTATTTATAAAATTAAATTAAATCTTTAAGTCGGAAAGAAACTAGTCCATTTAATCTACTAAATTTGTACGAATTGTGACCTTCACGTAGCCTTATTGCACTTTGAAATCAATCAAAATTAAATTTCTATTCTGCTCATATTAAGTCATCGGCACGTGTTACATCAGAAAGCACCATAAAAGTCCCACATACATTAAAATTGAACTTTAGATATATTCCATTGTGATTTCAATACCTCTAGCGGACAATTGAATAATTGTCACATTTTTATACAATGCACGAAATCAAAAACGCAAAGTACATTCCAAATTAAATAATCCAACATAATCCCGGATAAGTTATACCTGTTAGCAATCGATCAAACAGCATTTCCATTCGACACATCTTCGTAAAAGAAGAAAGCCGGAATACGGAAATTCGACCGAAGACAACATGTTTGATGTCCTACGACGAATTTATATACAAAGTTCTCTAGTCCGTTGCTAATTATAAAATGACACTGTTGCATGGAGCTCCCAAACGCTTTGTGTGCTCGTCACAAAACTTCCAACTTCCTGTGATCGGAGCAATTGTGAACAAGAGGAAGTGTGGGTAAACATCGCTTCTGAATTATGATCCGATAGTTATGTAAATAACTTGCAGAGTCTTTGATTCTGATAATAAGAGAAAATTGTGATTTGATTTTCCTTTCTTTTAATGTTGCTTTTTATTATATAAGTCACAGAAACTCTTGATCTTGCTTCGTTTGGTTAGGGAAAATTGATATTCCTGAATAAATTCATTCGTCACCATCCGTTGGATCCAATACTCCATAAAATTTGTTAGTGATCGACAGCAGGTTTAGGGTACATCGCTCTCAATCAGCAATATTGAATGTCCACAGGCTCTGTACATACCATCCAGACAACTTATTTGAAACAATCATGTGTCCTAATACTTTTGGGAATGATCATGAAGATCACACTTCTTCTTCCCTTTCTTCTAGCTTTAGTCGTATGGGTGTAATTGCACAGGTACCAGAACACCTCACCTCCTGACTCGACTTCATGGAGTATATAATACCAAAAATTATGTCTGTCCAATTATGATAGAAAATCAATTGGCTACTGAGTCTTTAACTAGTGCCCAGAATTTTTTCTTACCAGATTTGATCAGTAATTTTAAGTGGTATGAAGCTAGGACAGGGTATGGATAAAAACACCGACAGTTCAATGGACAAGAATAATTTCCTAACTGATAGATGTACAAGTTGACCATAACTCAATAATACCACTGTTCGACAAGCCCAAAAATGCCCAGATTTCGTAATTTGGAGTTGTTGAGTCCGATTTCGATCTTAGTTTTTTTTTCTACACATACAATTTTTGTGATAATATGAGTATAGCGAGTTCGGACTTCTTGTTGTCTCGAGTTTTATATTCGATAACTCGAGATCTCGTTTACATAGAGAACTAAAACTTTGTCCACGGATTTGTTTAAATTATAGATTAATGGTCAAAACTGGAGTAAATCGGGTAACTCTTTCGTAGGGTTCCCATACAAAAATCTCGCATTTCTCTAATTATTGGACACTGCCTGAGAACGCGTCGACGAAATAGTAAATGTAATTTCAACAAGTAAAAATGCAAGAATTGATCTAAGACAAATTCTTATGATACCCTAGACTAGATGAATGCCCTTATGAAATTTAGTATTGTCACCCTTCTGTGCAAGTTTGATTTTTGAAGTGGTGTTTCGCATATATTTCTAGTATTTTTTGTCGGACAGAAGAAATTATTATAACCAATTTTATAGAATTTCGTATTCTAAAGAAGTTTTTAGTAAAATTAAAATGTCTAGGACTGATCGCTTTCACAGTATACGTAAAACACTTCAAGTTTTATATGGCAACACCAAGAAAGAGTTGCCCGATGTAGTCCATTTTTGAATTTTTTTTGCTAGTATAATGGAAACACAATGTGCCAAATTTCAGCTCTCTACATAGACGCGTTTTCAGGTAGTGTCCAAATATATAGTGGAAAACGAAATTTTTGTATGGCAACCCCACGAAGGAGTTGCCCAATTTGTCTCATTTTCGAACTTAATTTTACTTTTTGTTTAAAGTCCAGAATGTACAGAATTTCAGCTTTCTAAGTGAATGCGGTCTCTAGTTGTCGTACGTACAGACATACGGATGGACGGACGGACAGACGGACGGACGGACGGACGGACATGCAAAAATCAAAATAACTTTTAATATAATGCGTGGGTGTCCAATCCATTTTCTCTACCATCATTATTTTGAGATGTTGCAAATGGAATGACAAACTAACTATGCCCTATAGATTTTATCTAGGGTATAAAAATGGCGGTGAATCAGGCAACCACTTCTTGGTGTTGCCATATAAAACGTTTGGTTTTAACTTTATTTAAATTTTATTTTCATCTAGGGTATAATATTATTGGTCTTACACCAATTAAAACATTTTCCCCTGTTGTTGTTCTTGAATTTTATTATCATTGTCGTTGTCTTTTAGCAGCACGACGGTATTCCGCTGCAGGGTCGTCTCGAAATTTCTTCCAGCAGTAATCTCCCAAGTTGCTCCTCATACACTTTCCCCTGAAGCATTGTTCAATTATTTCGATGAAATCGCTTGGCATGCTCGTTACTAACAGCTCTCAAGTTTTCTGACAAAATGTCCAGCTGGTCGCGCAAAAAGTGAATCTTTAGGGACATATTTACTCCTAGGTCTTTAAATGGGTGATTCTCTTTGTTTTTCCCATTCACATAGAAAACATGGATATTTAGTGTGACCTAACTGATACCCGCGAACTAAGCAGATGATCTTTAAATCATTACTAATATGCCACTCATGCTGAAAATATTGCTCGTATTCCAGCGACATTTTTATATTTTCATAAGTTTCTCTTAAGTCCATTGCGTATGCTATGGGAGCGAAAGGCTTAATATTGCCCTAGTGAAGAAGTATTACCTTCAAACTTGTTGCGGATGAATCTATAAACAATCACCACTGTTTTGGTATGTAATCAATGTCTATAGCCGTCATAAGATCTTTATATTGGCGAAGTAAATAAATTTATTGTCCGTTTTAGTGAAATGATTTTAAATTTTTATGTCTGGTTCTTTATGATGTGATATTTACTTCTGGCTAATCTAGAAGATTCTATTGTCTTAAGCTCCTCGTTTATGAAATTGGAAAATTAACATAGCGAATTAATTCGTTAAATCGTTCTTTCGTAATTAATTGTGGACGTTGCTCTAGATCCTCAGGTCTGAAGATACGTAG
Organism: Dioctria rufipes; assembly: GCA_963924295.1. Taxonomy (NCBI): domain Eukaryota; kingdom Metazoa; phylum Arthropoda; class Insecta; order Diptera; family Asilidae; genus Dioctria; species Dioctria rufipes. The sequence goes on along the minus strand of OZ002741.1, from coordinate 273,668,862 downwards.
AAAGCCTTGTCGTGACTTGTAAAAGGTAAATCTTCAATAATAACAATATCTAGAGCGCTAGATATATCTGCTAATATAGGTAATACTGGTAAAAGAATCTCTTCACTATGTTGAAGTGTTGTCAACACATGAGACACACTTCTATACTTTATTGTCTTTTTGGTTTTCGCGGAATGCCCAAACACTTCGTGTTCAAAAAAATATTCACTGTGCTCAGTTAATTCCGAATAATTCTACGGACGACCAAAAGGCATTGTAGAATGCGAGCTTTTCCAGCAGCTGCGCAAAGCATTAGAACACGCTGTGTATATTTGACTTGGTGCCCAAATTTTTGAGAATTAGTCTTCCGAAATAGTATTTATAAATATTTTCAACTAAACAAGCTATTTTTCGTTTTTGCCTGTTAACTATATATTCTCCACACACGTAACAAAACTGATTGACACTTTAGATGTGTTCTTTTGTGTCCGCAGAATAGGGCAGAACAAAAGCTACACAAAAGAACACCTCATACATTATCATAGAAGATCTATAAATGAAGCAAACAGTACAAACAGTTCGCTTCAATCGACAAAACAATTTGTTCTCTCCAGTATATGGGAGTTCTAGAACACAGCTTTTGTTTCTTTGCACACTTTTTCATTTTATCCAACACTTTATTTACACTATTTACACTAAAACAGTTGTTGAGAAATACATCAACTCGCGTGAAAAATACTATTAGTTTAAATTTGACCATTTTCTCCTTTTTAATAAAATGTGTTTGAGCACTCACAAGTTAATGAGTCTTTTAATTCAAAAGCGTATATTAAAATGAAGTACCTACTGACTTTAAGGTCCCTCTACTGCCTAGTTTTTTGTGCGTTTCAGGTAAAGTACACAAGTGAAACACACGCATGCAGCAGTAATAACAATTTAAGAATTCCCCTACTCTTCTGGATAGGTCATTTTTACAGTGGGTAACTGTATGTTTTAGTACTGACTCACATCACAGGAATGACTCCTATAGTCTGACTTTTCTCATTAAGTTTATGTTGAATATTTTTCTCAATATTTAAATTTAATGAATTTATTGAATGCTTTTCTTTATTTTTTCTGTGGAAGCAATAGAATGAAACAAAATACTGATCACTTGGTACAAGAATATTCAGAACAGAAATTATTAAGTAAACAAAAAAGAATAAAACTTTGACAGTTGTACATAACGCAAAATGTAATATAACCTGGAGTCCATCATATACAATTTTCAGGTTCAGAAAATAAAATATCCCGTTTTAATTACAAAATAAAATCAATTTTTTTGCGTCTCTGCTGTTGCTGGCTTCCATTTTTTTGGAGTGATGTTTGCCATTTGACATCTGTCAAATTGTGTTTCATTTATTCCAACTAAGGAGGTAGTTTAAAAAGAATACGTTCAGAATACGCCACTGCGAATAAGGAAACACAGAATGGAATAAACGAAATATTCCGAATGAGTAAATAAACACTTTTGGTGCGTTCTGAATATTCGGAATGAATAAAGAAAAGCTCTCACTATTTCTTATTTGCCATATTTCTTAACGTTTGTGAACATTTCCTGGTAAATATTTTATATATTATAACAATATCACAAGTCTGTAAACGTCAAAAAATAACAAAAATTTTAAAAAAACCTGACATCTAGGGAAAATCCTGATTTCACCTTCGTAATCAGTGACCTAAAATTATACGGATACGGTCAGTTTCATTCTTGCATTTTAATATTAATAATAATATTAATAATTTTGTTGAACAGTGTAATAGACTTGGAGAAGTTTTTTTTGTGAGGTAAAGGCTGTGATGTAATATAATTTGTTATATTTAAGAGGAAAGCGATGACTTACTAGAGAATCCACTTCTCTTAGATTTACATGAATATGCGCGTACATATTATAAATATTTTGTGTTTGGATTAAATTCTTTGATTAATTTTGGTAAGCCGCAAAGGTAACTAACTAACTTCAGAGCAACATCACCAATTCTTTAATATCTTCACTACTTAAAATCCTGAAGTACTTAATGACTGCCTGAATAAAGCTAATATTTTGGCTGCAAGATTCACTTCACATAAATCTCTTTTGCACCTCTCGTGTGGATGTGTACAAGAGGCAATACACATCCGTACAAGAGATATGTTTAAGGAGGTATCCTAGGTGCAGATATATTGAAAGTTAATAAGAAGAAAATAGTGGTCACCTGTAATTTTCTTTTAATTCTTTTATAAAATGTACCTAATTATGTCAAACGTAGTTACATTTGTTACTACAAAAACAAAAAATGAACAAGAAAACATTGAATAGTCGAGAGACGTTTTTGTTACTGTAATGACATATTTCAAGGTGGTCCGCCCACTTTCTGGTTTATTGACCACTAGTTAAAGTGAAAAGGTGAACATTTTACATTATTTGATATTCTCAACTAATTGTTAAGCGTCAGTCTCACCCACAAATTTTATATAGTCATTGATCAGAGACCTCTCACACGACATGCTCAATGCTCTCCAATTTGCAATTTCAAATACGTGCTACATGCTGACTAATTAACAAAGTGAAAGGTGCTTGTCTTACCTATGTCAATTATATCAATAGTAGTTCGATGAACGGCATTATTTGTATAAAGCAGATACCTTTGAAGGAAGTAGGGAAAATATGTTTATTGCATTTGTAGTACATTAGTAGATTGGCATGGTAAATTTGAGCGAATGAACCTTTGTTGTCCACTTCATTCAACAAGTTGGAAATTACTATTACTTTCTTATAAATTTCGACGCAGCAATATTAACAAACACACTTGGATTTACATCTGCAATTACTATACATAATTAATTTCAGGAATTCGGGATAGCATTGCGCCTTAGTCCTCTATTCTGTAATAAACATTTGTGATTTTTTCCAGTCCCAAAATTGCGGATTTTTGTATATTCCGAGTCTCTTGATTGGATACCCGAAAAGTATGCATGTGAGTCGTATTTTGTGTAGGCGGAAGTGAGGATATATTAAATTTAATCTTTATTATTGATTTGGCGAATCGGAGGTAATGAAAGTGGTCAAATGATTATTGAACCTTATAACCACCGTATAAGGTAAAAAATCAAAAACACTCAACGATGATACTCAATAGAGCGGAGTGTACTTTTTCTTGCACTAATGATTCTATTTCAGAAGAAATGTATAGGTCCTAGTTTTTCTCAAGGGTTGAGATAAACTTCATTATTCCCCATATTATAAGCTGCTGATATTGGCTGTGTTCTTTTGTGTACCTTGTTCTAGAACTCCCATATACTGGAAAGAACAAATTGTTCAGTCGATTGAAGCGAACTATTTGTACTGTTCGCCTCATTTATAAATCTTCTATGAAAATGTATGAGGCATTCTTTTGTGTAGCTTTTGTTATGCCCTGTTCAGCGGACACAAAAAAACACAGCTAAAATCTGAAGTGCTTCCAATACTTAGTGCCAGCGACCTCTGAATAGCCTGAGTAGCCATCAAAGTTATACTCACAAATGAATCGAAATGATATTAAATATACTTTTAAAGAAGAATTTAGTTAATCCAAGCACATCTTTGGAAAGGTCTGATAAAAAGAATGCTTTTGTTGAACATAGAATATTGAAAATGGAATTTAAAAAAGTAGTGTAATGCTGTCAAAGGCGGCCGGTGCTATCTAAGTTGGCCAATCGACGAAATAATATGATGAAATGATTGAAAACTATATAGAAAAATTAATTGAATGAAATAAAAAAACAGAATTTGTTGCATCTTCGTTTTTTTTTAATCAAAAACTGAATTGCACATTAATCGGATTCGCATTTCTTACAAATTATTGGTGCACATCAAATGCACTTCTCTCTTGCATTGTCCGAGGACGCTTTTTCTGCGTTTTTGTTTTTGGGCAGGCATCTTCCTTTAGCTGGTGTTATATGGACGGACTTAGTTGGGATTGGTCTTTGGGCGTCTTCGAAGTACATAGTCACAGCGGCCCAGACCTGACTACGATAAGAGCCATTGCCGCATCGTGTCACACCAAACCAAACATGTTACAGGATTGAATGTTTCTCTTGATTTGTTTTCAAGCATGAACCATACAACACATTTGCTTACATTGACGATTGCATATTTTCGCCCCACTTTCTGGCGATATTCACTGATACTAATGTCGTTTTCGTTTGAACATCCAGGTTCGCTCTGGAGGCAACCCCGTTCAATCGAACGGTTTCAGAGTGCACCTGGAAAAGTTCGGTTGTGTATGTTTACTAACGTCAAAGTACGCTATGAATTTTGTTCGGAAAGTGGTTGGTTTGCGGAATAATTTTCAGGATAACATAATATAATAATAGTGGAGTGGTCTTAATAATTAATAATTGTTGCCTTTCTTTAAAATAATGTCAAATGTAAAAGTGTCAAATGACATTAATATCAGATCACAACTAGACTTTGTTTGGTGCATTTTGGGTTACCACCGTAATTTTTGCTTCAAACGAACGCTTTGACAGCACTTAGGTTGCCTCTAGAGCGAAAATGATGTTCAAACGAAAACCATGATACAAGAATAACAAGGTGTGGCCCAGATTTCTGTCAATCGGGTGGTTACGTCATATGGGGACAAAAGTCATTGAGTGAGATCTGTCAAGATTTTATCATGAACTTAAATATTTTCTGTATTATATTGTGAAAATTATACAACAACAAACCTAGAACAAATCAGAAAAACTGGAAGATGTGGACTTTTCGCGGAATTGAAGTTCGTCAGGATTCCTTTCATGAATCTGGATGAATTCGTAAAACTAATTTCTATTGGCACAAATTTTCTTTAAAAATCAGTTTTAATTTACAATAGATGTATTCAGTTTTAACAATTGGCACATTTTCAGAATATAAAATACAATTCAATACGCAATTCTCAATTTTGCTGTGTAAAACTTTTTAAAAATTACAATGTTTCAATAAAAATTCTTGCGTAAGGATCTTTGATTTCCATAAATTCTCTTTGAAGGGGGCGGCTTACAGATGTATCGGATAAATAACGTAACAACAAATGACATCCAGCGATATTTAAGTAGTATTTAACATAATTCGGTATAATACCTGTTAATTATAAATTAAATACATATATGCGAGTATTAAGTTGAAAGCCTTGTGTATATTTTTGAATTTTCCATTACCTTGAAGTCTTTGTATTCTTCTAAAGGAGGTACAACCAATAGCCAACTTCGAATAATGGATTTGTTTTTCTTCTTCAAGTCTTCTCCGGTGATAATTATAATTAGATTTGTTCTTTTGCACGTTGATAAAATCGTTTATATTTGTTTCTGCAACCAATTGAAAGATAATTGGGTCGCAAATTTTTATACTAAATTTAATTGAGAATATCCTTATATAAACTAATGAACAACCAAACTGCACTATTCACCCTTTTTTCTGTTAACTGACAGAAACTGACAGATAAAAATATTTTGATGTTTTGCAAAATAATTGGCATGCTTTGCCAAATGACTTTTGTCTCCCTGTGACGTTGCAACACAAAAACTTCTTCTCGAATTGGCCATACCTTGTTATTTTTGTATCATGAACGAAAACGACATAAAAAACTTTTGTTTTTTTTTTTTAATTTCAAGCCACTGAGTGAACAACACGTGCCTTGCGTTTATGCTCCAAATCTGCAATGTCAAGAGAACTTCGTTGCGCTCGCACATTGATGGCGCTAGTGGTTAAAGCTAAAAAAATCCCAGTTGGCCAACCTAGATGACAGACGGCAAGCTGGACGACATTTACCTACATATATAACCTTGTGGAAGATATAACCACCATCGAGAGCAAAAACATCTACGAACTCATCTAGAGGCGTAAATGCGTTAAAAGGTGAGGAAAACAATCAAAATGGGAAAGATGTCAAATATATCATTATGACGCCGATTGAATCCCTGGGTATGAACATTCGTTGGAAGTCCAGTAAAGGATTTATGATAACTGGAAATTTCTGAACTTGAATGGAGCTCGGCACTACACTCACAGGGAGATATTAACTCCGATCTCTCCAAGAATGGATCGCGAGATGCAAGCTAATAGTTTAATTTCTTAACGTGTTCATTATCTCGTGAATCGTGATCAAAAGTGTGGATTTAAATTTCAAGAAAATTTTCGCGCACACTTCCTGCGAATTTTTTGTCTTCTCCAGGAGGGTGATTCTGTGCTGTTTGTCGTTCTATTTAGTCGTGAATTTTGACATATTTTGTCGATTTTTTTCTTCAACACAGTTCATTTTGTGTCTTCACTATTATCTACCACGAAATGAACTATAATGAATTTTCGATGAAAAAACGTCAAAAAACACGACTAAATAATCGACAAATTAGTCAACTGCTCCCAGAGGTTGTGACAAAAATTTTACACTGGTAAATAAAAATTCTACGCCTAATTAGAGCATTACAAGTGCTTAAATTCGAAATATTATTTTGAATTTGTAATGTGAAGTGACATTTTCAGTTCATTCTAAGTCATGCAAGGGTTGCTGACCTGAATAAAAACACGAAAAAATCAGTAGAAAAGTTCATTTCATTTAGTCGATTATTTTGACATTCAAGATCGACAAAACCCACAGAATCACCCCACAGGTCATAATTTTTTTATTATTAATGCTACGTGAAAAGGTATTAATATATAGTAGTTTTAGAGTTCGATTTTTTATAAAAAATAAAAGAACTCTTTGCACACCCTTATTTTAAAGATCCCGGTCAAAATTAGGGGGGGGGGGGGGTGGACACCATAAAAAAAGGCAATTAAGGAGTGGTTACCTCTAGCTCCCGATGAAATGAGAGTGGTTTTTGCTCTTAGTGTAATTATGTCACAAGTTAAAAAGCATTGAGTACAATGGAACTAATTTTAGGTTATTTCTATTTTTTTTGCAGCTTAGCACCAAAAGAAAAACAGCCTTGAGCAGTACTAAATTATTTAAGAAATGATTTTGTTAACACTAAAATTTTATATAATTGTTGACGAATTACTGATGAATTATAAACAACCTTCGAGTTTTATCCACTTTAAGCTTGTTATGATCGTAGCGTGCTGCACTGTAGCTTATCCAGATCTTCAGCCTGTGGGGGGGTTACAACTAAAATGTTCGAGGGGAGAAAAAAGTCGGAAGTAGTAGCTTTTAATTTTTGTTTTTATCACATTTAAGTTAGATATCACAAAACCCAATTTTTGGTTTGATTTGGAAAACCTGTCGATAATATTATCCACATCAATCTTGATCTCAGGGTGGACAGACATTAAGGACTCTTATCTAGATTCTCTTCTGTCACAGGTGAAGTAAATGAGAGCTCGCAATTTGAGTCACATTCAAAGACATAGGAGTAGAAGTGTATGATATGTCACTGACTACATATATCTTTTGATGGGAACTTAACTAATCTTGCTTTCTTCTGAAAGAAGTTGTCAATGGTCTTATCAGTCTTGTGCTTTCAATTTTCGCTACTATTTCTACCTGCATCGCTAACTAGTGTAGCTAGTTTATCCTTCTCCTACAAATTAAAAGTAAACAATAAATTAAATTAAACAACACTACTTTAATTAATACAAAAGTATAAACAAAGCAACGGTAACTACCGTAGAGGGAAGCGAATGGTTTTTATTTTTATAGTCTTGTAAAAATTGTGAAGAAAAATTGTAGAATCAATTTTAGTGGCATCAATCCAACTGATCGTTTTCAACAACCAATAGTGTATAAATATTCGAAAGAAAAATGTTTAAGTAAATATCTAAGAACAAAATGTATGCTTGTCAACGCTCATAAATATCTTTAGCGACCCAGATCAGCCAAGGCACCTGAATCAACGTAACTCTTTGGACTCATTGTCCGCAACCAATGTTGCATGAAAAATCTAAAGAAAAATTTTCAGATCTTTCTAAGAAAATTGAATCCTTGTGCCCCTGTCCGAAAGAGTGAGCCACCAGAATCAATGCACCAATTCGTTTAGACCGTTGTAATTTAAATTCTTAAGAACAATTTGCAAGTATATTTCTAAGAAAACATTAATGCTTTCCTATGAATGTAAAAATTTTGAACAACTCTTGAATCAGTGTCGCTATGAAAAATCAACGGGTGGCTAAACGTTGATTACATGGAACTAGAGTTCTACTGGAAGAACCGTAAAACAAAATTTGTCAAGTCAAGGCTTAAATACAATTGCGACGGGCAACGGCAAACGACGAAAAAATGCCGCTGTCTAACTTCTAAAAGCACTGCGTCTTATGCGAATGCCCAAATTGTGAAGTTGCCGTCGGGATTGATCAATTTCTAATTTTGCCGTCGTCGTCGCCAACAAAATCAAACGAATGAATAGGTTGTGGCATTTTTTTTGTCCAGGTTGTAAGACGTCGCGTCAATTTCAAAACAATGTTTGATGAAAAATTGATTGAGAAATCTGTTCCAAAACGCTCAAAACTAATAACAAATGAAATCTCACGCACGAATAAACCCTGGCGAGGACGTAGGACCAGAAAAAGTCAAATTGAAAAAGAAGAAAATTCAAGCGGGCAAGTATCGTTATGCCGTAGCGCTGCGAAATATATTCTTTGATTGCGTTCCGTTTTTGTGTTAAGGTTATTATAACTTATGCATTGGACGGACCACTGTCTATTTGAGATACATGAAATGTCGATCGTGCTAACATTACTTGTAGACCTTATGAGGAAATTGTTCATGACAGTGTGGTATCGTAGGACCGCCATTTTACTTTGGAACTAGGCTGGAATTATTTCTTCGTGAAATAGGATTACTTTTACTATCCGTAGATCAGTGAACTGGTACTTTCTGAGCATCTGTATTTGTTTCGGCAAGGAAGAGCCTCCATAAATGAGGCTCTCGTGTGGCGCGACATTCAAAGGGCTACCTGAACATGTGTTAAAGGTTATGATTTACTAAAATCTATATTCAAATATCACAATTGCAAATTACATTGGAAAACGTCTCATAGGGTTACTTCACGCCAAAACCCAACCCACTTAACAGTGATACAGCAGTACAATAGTCATAGCAAAGAAGAAATCCCAGCAATACTGACAGGGTATCTTACGGGTTGCCCGGAGGTAACAATTTTGTATATTTCTTCGTCTTTAAATGCCGAGTCCTCCTGCACGGGGGTGAAACCAAACGACAAGTCAAGCTAATTTTACCGCTTTTATATCGAACTTGTAGACGTAAGTTTTCAGACTTCAGGAAATATCTCACATAAGAATGGTTAAAGTAAGTTTTAAAACCATCTAGCCTTAAGCCCTAAAGATTACGTTATAGGAAAAAAAAATTTAGTCTGGTAATATTTTCACGATTTAGAATAGTTTTCTCAATGAACTTGAATGCTGATTATATCCGTATATTATAAAATGCATGTAGAATACACAAATCAGGCGAATTGCAATCCTTGTTATCATGAAGTGACGAGTCTTTTTTTTTTCCTCACTCTCAGAGAGCCCTCTCTTAGCGATGGTTGAATAAGTTCACTACTCCACTCGCATTTCAGGTAATCAAAAAGACACTGAAAAAGAACTGACTGCCCTCAGTGTCATATGGGTGGATGGGGTACAGCAGTAAAGGCAGACCATTTGCGCCTTCAAGTCAGTAAAGGTAAGTGGTGTAAGGGTCCCTTCAGGACTGGATGTGGTGCTGTGTTTTTGTATTATGGCTCATTACTTCCCCCTATAACTTTTCCGCACTAGTCGAGGTGCTAGCGACCCACCCTGTGCTATCACTGATCATGGAAATGAGCTGTCAGCTCATGCTGATAGGTTGGACTTCACGTCAAAGCTATGGTACAACAACAGATTCTGGTCCAAGAGGGGTAGAACTAGAGCTGGACTTGGCTAGTAGGATAAACCGCTCATACTCCATGATTCCCGCATGTCAACATCAAGATACCTACTATAGAGACACAGTGGTATGGATACTCAGCTTATCCAAAGACGTCTATAGTCCCCCAGTAACTTAGGTGATATCCGAGTGCCACTCAGACCTATCAAGTCTGCCTGTCTATCTGAAACGACAGCAATATTAAATTCGCTGCTTTCGATAGTGTAGCCCTGGAAAACAGTAATGAACCTTTCAAGTAAGTAGCCCAATCCAATATCAGGCTCGATAAAATAAACACTGGTACCGGCCCACTCATTTGTGAGGAAGTCGCCGGTGAAAAGTTTTAGGTGGACTGAGGAAGACTCAATAAGGTTCTGGGCTCTGCTCTCAGTCTAAGACTCCCTATGATGGAGAATTGACATTGAAATCGAATTTCCGGTACCAATGCATCCAATGGCATGCAGGTGAGAGGGTTCTCCTGTTTTCCAACCCACTTGCCAATGAACAATCGAAAGAACCATCATAGTCGTTCACCCAACATCCCTTTTTTACATCTGCTTGGCCGGCTGCTGACGTAATCACATCTCTTCTATGACACCATACACAAAAGTCATATGTGAGCGTGTGTCTTACCATCGAGGTGTACAAAGGTTCTCCTGCAATGAGCAAAAGTATCATACTCTCGTAAATATGACAATTCTACTAACAATTTCCCGTTTTTTCCATTTTCATCTATCTACTTCACGCCTTTTCAAGCAGCCACAATATGAAAGAGTTTCGCGGTTCTACCCATATACGAGATTCACGTTACTTTTTTCATAACATTACTGCGTTCAGAATTTCCGCTTACTATGTCGACACGATCTTAAGTTAACGTTACAAGCAAATAGGCAGTAGACTAATAATATTTGAAATCGTCACCATAGGATGTATCATTTTGAAGTTAACGGGAAATTCTTAATAACTGGAGGGACATTTTTAAATCCCGCACCTGTAGAACCGTTTGGATTTATCTATATACAAGATAATATTTTGGAGATCTCACCGAGAACTATCCTTATTTTTAAGGGAGTCATTTTTTCAGTGAAACATCTATTTCAGATCTAAACGGTTTTACTAAAAAAGTTAGAGTGCTCAGTTCTGCCATTGGGCAGGGCTGGATCAACTCTAGCAGTTTCAGAGATACAGGATGACTTATTGTCGGATTTATTTTAAACTCCCTATAACTTCTAAAAAACATTACAAACGAGAACACATTTCGCAAAACTTTCAATCACTACCATATATCTCCTCACTTCGGAGTTTAGTGTTTTCAATTAGAAATTTCGGAATATTCCACCTCTTTTTCCAAATTAACTATTATTTGTACCATCATTCCCTTCTCTGAACTGAAGTCCCTAATATTCACCTTTAATTTGACTATCCATAGGCTTATCAAAATTTAATATATACATACGTCATTATCAAAAATGTCTCCAAAAAATGAGGTGATCTTCAGCAACATTCTAGAATTGTCTTAGAGATTTGTTTGTTCTATTCTTTGTTTGCGAAACCAATTCTTACCTATTCTTGTGATTATTTTTTATCATTGGAAATAAAAAAAAAAAAAAACGTCGCAATATCTCAGCTCGATATATCATCACATCGACAGAAACATTCAAGGAGGATGGAGTTTCAATTAATCTTTGATTCACATATCTGCCCCGATCTAGAGCGATGCAAGTAATCTATTTACGTAAGGCGACATTGATATGTCATTAAATTCCCATGCCACTTACTTGCGTGCGACAAATAAAGAGGATGTTGCTGACATTTTTACACTCAGGAGTTCTCCCTAGTGGGATTCCCCTTGACACTAAAACTCGGAAGAACATATTTGAAACGACAAAAAACTGCGACGAGGAAGTGAGTGCTTATAAAGGTCGCCGATGTTCACTCTCCGTTGATTGATTCCACGCGTTGAAGGATTTCACAATCGTTAAGGTATCTTTCATGGTACAAGTGTAAAAAAAGATGGGATCGGAGAAAATTGTTTTGGATTTTTAGAGATTATTTGTTTTTTTTTTACCCTTTTCCGTTTTGGATATAATGGAATTTGTGCTTAAGACAATCCAGAGATGCATAAGCTGTGTGTCATAAAATTCAATTCCCTTTGGAAGACATTTCTGATCTCGTAAAAATTTGTACAATTTATGATCATGTTTCACCCCAACTCTTCATACAATTGCGCTCCGTGTTCATTTGTAAGACGTCTTCTCAGTAAGATCTTGGTAGGTATATATTTACAAATGAAGCTGACATCCTCCTCAAATACCATTTCCTTGATGTATCATTTTTCACTGAAACTAGCAAATGTCTTGCCCAGGGGATGTCAATCATTCCTCAACCACACCAAGGAACTTGAGGATCATTTCATTTTCGAATATCATAAAGTTTTACTACATATTTTTACAGTCTGCCTGGCTCACCCCTGACAATATTGTGTATTTCGGTTTTGGAACTTTTTAATTAATGTTTGAATAAACTCAGGAGACCGGAACTAGTAGTGTCAGTTGTTGTGAGAACAATGGCTCATATGATATGACAGCAATTATGTTAGACGAAGATCTTAGTTACATTTACATCAGCTTTTTGTGAACAGAAAATGCCACCTGTTAGAATTTTCAGCGGCAGTATGCAGCACATACTTATAAGTAGGGGTCAAAAAGGTCAACTGTGGAAGCTTGTTAAATATGATTTTCACGTATTAGGTACTACTAGGTCAGTCAATAAAAACAATCAAATCACATTAATTCCAAAAGTTTTGAAATTTGGATGGAATGTTGGGTCAAGTAAAATAACTACAAATTTAATTTTGCAACCATCACCGAGGTCCAGACGATGCTCAAAATTGCAGAAAAACAAAAATTCGTATAGCTTAAAAAAAAAAAAAAATTCCAAAAGACCTGCACACTTAAAGCAATGTTTACTCTGATATTTTCCACAATGTGTTAAATTTGCAACATATTCCCCCCCCCCCCCCGCAATATAATTTGGTTTCTATTAGTTATAAATATTAAAAAATTACAAAAGTGCTGCAAAACATTAGAAGAACTGTTGCAACTTACTTGAAAATCTGTACCAATTGCACCCTTTTATGTTGCCCGTAACATATTTGTTTTTATATCGATGGAGCAACAATTGCTTTTTTGGCTGCCATCTTGCAAAGAAAAAAAATTACAAAAGTTCTGAAATTGGATTGCAAATGTTCAAGCCATTATTGGTCATAATTTACTCATCAACCTCAGACAAAGTCCGCAAGTTAAAAACAAATGAGCAAAACTAATTAGTATTTTGTACTTTCTGCAGTCGTTCAAATTATGCAAAATCTTTGCAAGCTTTACATAGTCCTACCTCATCGGAATATAAATTTGCAACCCTCTACTAGTGCAAAAGTGTTGCAAATCTAGAGAAATTTAAACATACGTTCATGCGTGATCTCAAAATTTACAACCTGCTATACAACACAATGAAAATATTGAAAAGCTTTAGCTTTTTTTATAATTTTCAAATTAAATTATATTCCTCACGCCAGCGCGCGTGGTCGTCGACCCATCTCTAATCCTAATTGTAACGCTGGCCCTCCATTGCCGCTAAGATGCGAGATCTAAATCTGTTATGAAAAACATGACAAAATGAAACGATATTTGATTTCATAAAAATAAATGATTTTATATTCAAGAAAAGGAAAAATAATTATAAATAAAAACCGGCCAAGTGCGAGTCGGACACGCACACGAAGGGTTTCGTACCATCGTACAAAATTTAACACTATGTATACGAAAAAAGAACAGGTTTCTTGTATGGGGCCCCCTTTAATTTTTAATTTAATTTTATTTTTATTATTTGTTGTTATAGCAGCAATAGAAATACACACTCTGTGAAAATTTCAACTGTCTGTTATCCTAGAATTTTCCCCAAATTTACCACCCGGGGTTTTGTGCATTCATCATCAAGTTTTTAAAACACCGGGTAAACCTAATGTAATGACATTTCTCTGACAGTTCTCCAGAGTAAAATTAATTGTAAAAAAAAAAAATTATAAAATGGGTGAAGACAAATAAAATGTTCTCTAGTTATTTTTACATTTCTTTTTTTCTAATTTTTGCTTATTTTTGCTCAAGAAGTAATTTATATGTCCCAATCAGCAGCAAATTGCAAGTGACAGTTCTCAAGTGACAACTCTTCAAACCATTACTCCGAGAAATTTTTAGTGTAAGCTCGGGGTGGCCCAGGTTTTTTAAAAAATAAGATAGTCTAGCCCGGTGTAGCCCTATGTTTACGCGGGGTGTTTTCATCGAACAGACCTAGTGATAGGGTTCCGTTTGGGTATGGAACCCTGAAAATGGACTTTTGGACTTTGGACTCATTTTCGTCAGGTTTCTATCTCCATACTCTCTTCATTTTCCACACCTCAGCCGACGAATTTTTATGTAACCTCTGAATTTCATTTCTACTTCATCCATCAAATTCAACCCTCATTTATCTCCCTCCCCTGTATATCTACTGCCAACCCCCACCATCCTTTGTTTTGCACCTTCCGCTCTTTTCATTCACTCCATTTTTAACCCCCACCCCTATTGCGAAGCTTTAAAATGGCCCGTTCAGCCTGTCCGTATAATTTTGTCACCACAAATGAGCATTGCAATAATTTTGTCATTTTGTTTTTTGTTTTATTAAACAGAATTTTTTCTGGTTAAGTAAACTACCCTGTAGGAACAGCCAGCTCCTAACCAAAATAAAAACATAATTGCCTCCATTTCGCGACTTCAATCGTGTCTTTTAACTTCCAGAAAATCAACAAAGCAGCGGAAACATTTTAAATTTATTCGCAGGTGCTTTTTGCAAGTATTTTCATCTCCTGCGAGTATTTGAATTATTTGCAATGATGTTGGATGTTGATCAACAATACGTCTGTGGAATCTGATGAAACAAATAGATTTCAAATTGAACTATTATTGCAATTAATTTATTTTACACAAAAACATTCATATCTTGTTCATCGTCATATTCTAAAATTGAATTGCTATTTGCCCAAAACCGGCTGGCAATCTGCATTATAGCCATTTCGGCCCTTACGTCTCGTGCTCCTCTTATTTTTATTATTTTTCTACAATACTTCTCTGCAATATAAGCAGTTATATTGTATGTATGTATTAGAGATAATTGTAACAATTCTTTTAAGAACTTTAATAATTAATAAAAATATTACAATTAATTATTACAAGCCACAAACAGTAGCTACTAGCTCTAAACGTCACGGCATACAGACTCTAAACATCAAATATCAAGCTAAGCAAACGAATTTGGACAGGTTTGCTGCGTAAACTAACTAACTAACTATTATAATAGCTCGGCTTGTTGTATTACGTCACTAGCTATAGTAACAAGACAAACACAAAGACGAAGACTTGAATTCGGACAGTCCCTTATTAATTATAGGGTGATTCATAAGATAAAGTAAAGTCTTTGAAGGCCTACAGCTTTTAAACCGGTGGTGGGGAACAACGTTTTTCTTAACTCATCGAACCTATTGGTATATACAGGGTGTCCCGTAAGTCGACGTCAAGCCGGAATCGGGTGATAGAGAAAATCATAATAGTTACCAGAAAAATACAAAAAAAAATTTAAGTCATGTGTTTTTCAAATTATAGACATTTCTTTTGTTTTCGAGAAAATGTACACCCGTGATGGTTTTTTAGCTCCTGTTGCTACAAATCTTTACTTTTTCCCATTTTATTTTTCTTATGTAATCCACTGACATAATTGCTTACATTCTTTGACATTATTATGGGATCACTTTTCTATAGTTGTCTCGTTTTGGTTTAACTACTTTATTCCGCGGAACTACAAACAATAAGTTCTATACAAAATACACCAGTTCAGTGGTTTTCCAAACGAATATATAGAATAGAAATAGATGGCAATACAATATTTGTAATCCTTTCTCTGTCCCCCGTAGCTACTTTTAGGGGCAGGTAGACAAAAATTGCTAAATTTTATTTCTTTAAAAATCAAGTTTAAAAAATATTTGATGTTGTATGAGATAAGCTTCCAAGAATAGAAATAAATCCGAATGCAACTGTAATTTGTTGAACTTTTAATATGAATATTAAAACGAAAGTAAAACTTGAAATTAAGATAATTGTCACACCCTACCAAAAAAAGTTGACCCATATGAAATAGAAAATCAGGCAGTCCATATTATATATGTCAGTGATGTAATCCCAAATAGAGCTTATGTTACCTGTTGCTTTAAATTCTAAGGCAACTGCTCTAGCTTGGAAGAAAATGTCACATTTTGCCGAATCAAGAATAGAAAATTAATACTGCACCCAACTTTAACTGACTGTACTGAAAAAAAATGTACTACGCCAGTTTGGCAAGTAACTTTAGAAGTTGACGAATTTAATAAGGATTCTAAAATGGTATAACACTTGCCACATTATTTCTTACATTACAGGAAAAAAAAATGTTTGCTTCAAGAAACCCAGTTTCAAAAAATATCTTTTTACCTACTCAAAATGATTCTAGTGTACCCAAAGCTTGCCTTAAGACCGTAACTTTAAGACGCTAGTTTGAGTGATACGGAGAGTCACTCCATGAAGTGTGAGTGAGCCAGATAATGACGCTACCCAGTTGCAAAAGTTCTCGTTTTCGTTACGAAAATGAGAAGATTTTATCGGTTTAGCGATGAAATGATATCGCAATGATATCTTCAGCGTTAGTTATCGGACAGCCTAACGTATGAAAAGGTTTACAAGTTGACGATATTTCCCTCACTTCGCATCGCAGAAGCGATAAGAAAGTGATACGTTTACATGCCAATAAAAACCTCGGAAACTTATCGTTTTTTGATCTCTTTCTTAACGAAAAATTAATTGAGCTCGGATCCAAAATATTATCCATTTCGTATCGTTAATGTTAGTGACATCCGGATTTTAATTAATTAGCGTTACTTTTTAAAATCTGTCTGGATATTTTTGTACGTTTTTTATGTAATGACATTATATTTATATTATAATTTAAGTTGAGCTCAGATTTGATTTCTCCATATTTGGTGATGATTTGCTTGTTCCAGGATTGTTTATTGACGTGAAAGTATCTTTTTTATTTTGTTTTGCAAACCTGTCCTTGGCGTAATTAAAATATTTTTTAAGGTGCCGTCCATATCCACGTCTCGGATGTATGAAATCTGCTGTAACATATTCCTGCAAGTCAATACAAAATATATTTATTAGGCGCTGTTACTTGCAAGACTGTAAGTACCTTTCAATAGTTTTATAATTGTGAATGATTTATGGTATCCAAGCCATGAAAAGTGGATGGCTACGTCATCTACTATTAAGTTCCTCAGTTGCTTTTAAGGAAATGAGTAGCATCTATTCCCCCAGTTTTTCGAAAGAAGTCATTCTGAAATATACATATGCTCACATTATGGCTGAATCAAAATATAGCTTAGGCGATTGAAATTGTTCTTACTAATTGATTTGCAGCACTCTCTTCATTATTTACTCGTTCTTCTAATTGAAGAAATAGTTGCTTTTCCTTAATTGGAAATTGTGGTAGTAGCTCAAAATCATATGACGTATCTAAATTTGATACTACGGCAATTTTTTTATTTAGACGTAGTACTTCTTTGGTCAGAACTTTGATATCATTACGTACTTTTTCAAAGTAAGTGCTGCACGAGCACGATGGCAAATTTGTTATTTTGTTATCAAGATTACCAATTCTTTGCAAAATTTCGGTTAACACTTTTGTATTATCTGAAAAAGAAAAAAAGAAATAAATATGTGACTCCTAAATAAACTTTTGATATTACCAGGAGCGGCAGATGTCACAGTTTGCAACTCTGCATAAGTTTTAGTATTTGACGGTTGAGTTTCGCTGGGTACTTTCTTCATCGGAGGAGTTGAAGAGTTGTTCCTCAGTAATGTAGACGAACTTTTCAGGGTTTGCTTCTGGTGCAATTGGGGTAAGTTGGCTCTGGTTTCTTTTTTACAAATATTTTTAAAGATTTTAAACAAATTGGTACTTCAAAGAAAACCATTAGATCTTCAAATTGCTTTCCAGATATTAAGAAATCGTTTCCATCTCTCTCTGTACTTGTAATTTTGAAAATTTTATTTTTATAAGAGCGAAGGTTATTTGGTGGTGAGATTAAGAGCAACAAATTTGATGAAAATAAATTAACAATAATATTTCGCTTCATGTGATATTTATATGGCAATTCTTTAACTTTACCATGTGTTATCCAAAGGCTTCTCTTTATAATTCTATTGAAAATTTGGGCAAGAGGATATCTTCCACTACGAACCAAGTCCTTTATTTCTTGTAACTTATTTTCAAATTTAAATGCATTCTTGATTTTGGTTATCTAATGCACCTCATAATATTACAAAGCAAAGCTTACTCACCTGTTCTATAATATTTTCAACTCGTAAATTTGTTTTTCCTGTACAATTGTTTGTAAAAATTACTGCTTCTTCACTCACGCACGACCAAATACAAAATGCAACATTACATCAGAAAATGACAAAACCTCAATTCCGTTTTTTTTTTCCAAGAATATACCACGCGCGGAGATTCGATGCCATTTTATCGCTCAAACGATAAAATTTTCTCACTTTAGTAAAGTTTTCGGAACGAAAACGAGAGCTTTTGTAGTTTTTACTCGTATTCTCCTTGTTTTTATTTAAAATTCTGTTTTTTTTTTGTCATCAAGCGTTAAGAAAACGGATTTAGGTAACGATAAATGAGATTTCTTGCACACTGGGTAGTGAGTCAAATCAACGAGTTTTTACAAATGTGCACCGTCTACTCTCCACAGAGGGCCGACTTCCAAACCAAGTGCTTGGTGAAGGAAGAAGTTCCTTTCCTTACGAGGACGCAGTACTTCAAGCAGTTGAAGAAGACCCAAGTTCTTCGATACGTGCAATCCAAGAAAGCACAGGAGTGCCTAAAAGTATAGCTCACCGAATTTTACAAAAACATGAGCTCCAGAATTACGGAAGTAGTCGAATTTGTCAACAACGGAAAATGTGCTCATCTGATAACGTGATCTTTTTTAAGAAGATGTCGAACTTGTATTGCAGCTGATGGAAAGCCATTTGAACATCTTTTGTAAACCTAACGTCTCTCTTTGGGTACATTAGAATCATTTTTAGTAGGTAAAAAGATAGTTTTCGAAACTGGGTTTCTTGAAGAAAAAATTTTTTTTTCCCGTATTCTAAGAAATAATGTGGCAAGTGTTATACCATTTTAGAATCCTTATTAAATGCGTCAACTTCTAAAGTTACTTGCCAAACTGGTGTAGTACATTTTTTTTCAGTACAGTCAGTTAAAGTTGGGTGAAGTATTAATTTTCTATTCTTGATTCGGCAAAATGTGACATTTTCTTCCAAGCTGGAGCAGTTGGCTTAGAATTTAAAGCAATAGGTTACAAAAGCACTATCCGGGATAACATAAGAAAAATAAAATTTTAAAAAAGTAAAGATTTGTAGCAAGAGGAGCTAAAAAACCATCACGGGTGTACATTTTCTCAAAAACAAAAGAAATGTTTATAATTTAAAAAAAAACATAACATAGATTTTTTTGTATAGTTTTCTGGTAACTATTATGATTTGGTCTATCACCCGATTCCGGCTTGGCGTCGACTTACGAGACACCCTGTATAAGTATGAAGTTGTCAAGCATCTGCCATTCAAGTGGCAGTCCCTCATGTTTACATCTTATCCCCCATTCCATAGAAACATATCAAGCTCAGGGAGGTGCGCTGCAAAGTACAGCAAGGAGGTAGAGAAAGGATTTGGGGATTGGCTTGTGTAAATACAGATGATACGCAATATATTTTGAAGACACTAGGTACTCCAAATTTCTACCAAAAATAGTTGTATTGGAGAAAAAAATATTGCGAAAATATGGATATATATTTTTAAAAATAAAAGACCTTGCAAATATTGAATTTGTTGCAAAAATTTGTCCTGCCTTTGTTACAATCAAAGGCCTTTTCTGGAAGGATTTTCAGCATTATTTGCTCTAGTTGGCGGAAAGATAGAAATCGATTAAAAATTAAAAATAGAAAATGTTGAGATTAATGATTGATGAAAAATTTGATTTTGTTCTTACATAATTATCATCCTTACGTGTTTAAAACACGTGGGTGAAAGGATATTTTCATATCTAAATTAGTTTAGAGTTCACAGCTTGTTGAGACCGGAATCGTTCGTCGGCTGGAAACCAGGTAGCTAAGACGCTCAAAGCGCGCTCACTGGGAAGACCTTTTCTTGCTACCTGAGGTATCCTAATAAATTTCGGGAAACTGTTAACCTTAAAATTCAGCACAATCAGTTAGTGGAGGAGGAAAAACGGCCTCTGTATGGTCCTGGAATAGCTGAAGTAAGCTGTCACAAATTTTTTATAACGTTAAACTTTATATGAGTTTTTCTGGGAGCAACATTTTTCAGCGCCCGGGTCACGCTATTGCTTCAACGGATGAACCGATTCACATTAATCTCTGCGCAATTGAAGGGAAATTAAATTTGCGGGCCATCAGGAAGCGATTTTTGATAAAAATTTATTTAGAAATAGTTTTTCCGTCCGTTGAAGCAAAACAGAAAAGAGGGAAAAAGTATTTTTTTTTTCAAAACGAAAACCAGTAAGACCCCCAAATTTTATTGAGTTTAATCAGTTTCAACCCTATTGGTTTCGGATGGACTGGCAGAGCAGTGGAGCGCCCCGCGCAGACCAAAACA
The DNA here is from genome assembly GCA_963924295.1 of Dioctria rufipes. NCBI lineage: Eukaryota > Metazoa > Arthropoda > Insecta > Diptera > Asilidae > Dioctria > Dioctria rufipes. Next base: position 273,648,205 of record OZ002741.1, on the reverse strand, counting down.
CGCCGTGCACGGTTTTGTTTGATGCGTGCTGGAGCCGCCATTTTGGATTTTTTTTATAAATAAAATTGGAATTTACTCTCCATTAATAGAAGAATAAAATACGTTAAAGTCCATTTTTAAAAGTATTTACTTTATGTAAGAAAAAAATTCCAAAGTTCATGAATTTTTTATGCCGTTATTGCTTGTTTACATTACTCAAACATGTGATTTTACTGACAAAGTGAGTGAGAGGGTCTTATTACTTTGCACTATTAGAAAAAAAGGAAGAGGTAATCGACTGTCAAAACATTATTTCCCATAATTTTACAAAAGCAATAACACATTTCATCAAGGAGGATCCTACATTCCAGTTCATTTATGATGAGGATAAGGAAACTATTGTATCAGGAATGGGTAAGATTTGTATAAACAATTTATTATCATAACATTATGTTACTAAATAGATATATATATTTCAGGTGAATTCCACTTGGAAATTTATGCTCAACGAATGGAACGAGAATGTCCAGTAATTTTGAGTAAACCAAAAGTGGCATTTAGAATGACATTAGTAGCACCGTGTTCGTCTGACTATCTTCATAAAAACAATCTAGAGGATCTGGTGAATTTACTCGCATTATAAGAATAATGGAACCGTTATCACCACAACAAAATACATCGCTAGAATTTTCGGATGAAACGATGGGAACAAATGTTCCCAAGCAATTTGTCGACTCCAGTGAGCTAGCTTTTTATTTAGCTCCTTAAGGTGCTGTTAAGGAAGTTTTCAAGGTGATTTGTATACAATATATATAGCTATATGTTTTCACTTTTTATAGATCCACGATTAAACAACGAGGAGAAGAAGTCCTCTGAAGTATTAAATGAACTGTCCGGATATGATAGCAGTTATTCGACTGCTAGCCACTTACCTCGAGTAGTTGTAACTGGCGATCAGAGTAGTGGAAAGATTTCTGTATTAGAATCTATTGTCCAAGCCTGAATTTTTCCCAGAGGAAGTGTAAAAATGATGACAAGAGCACTAGTGAAAGTAACTCTCTCGGAGGCTTCCTACCATATTGCCCAATTTCGGGACTTATGGCTGATTTACCTTACTCGAACATGCGATTTTACTGACAAAGTTACTTTGCACTGTTAGAAAAAAAGGAAGAGGTGATCGACTGTCAAAGCATTATTTCCCACTCTTTATAGCGAAGTGTCACTTGTGGCATTTCATCAATTTGTCAATTGCATAAATTAGTTGTATGTTTATACTGAAGTTCAAAATCGGATAAAAAAGGCACTATTTTCAAGAACAATACAGAATACATTAGAATAAAGAAAACAGAATACAGAATACAATAGAGAATAAAAAATATTCCCTTTAAAATTTTGACACATTCCATATTTAAAATTTAATAAAAAAATTTATAATAACTTTAAAAAATATTTTTTAAACAAATTTTTAACAATTTTTCAAAAAAAAAAAATAAAATTTTTTTTTTAATTTTTTTAAAAAATGTTTAAAAACTTTTAATAAACTTTGACACATTCCAGCTGATGTGCTGTGACTTTCTTCAAATATTTTTAATTTGTGTGCGTGTAAACAATTATATTCGTACCCGCCTGTAGTTATATGAATGAGTTTGCTGCCATAATAGCAAAATTTACTGCCATAAAATATACTTCTGGCTAGAACTTTTTATTGCTAATTATGGCAGTAAAAATTTCCCTTCTTCGGGGAATTTAATATTTAACTCAGTAACATTTTGCTGGATTATCTTTTGTCCTTATCGTTCTAAAGTATTTTCAGATAAGGGGAAACTACTTACACGGTTGTGTTTGATGGGTGCTGGAGCCGCCATTTTGATTTTTTTTTATAAATAAAATTAGGATTTAATCTTCATTGATCGAATAATAAAATACGTTAAAATCCATTTCCAAAAGTATTTAGCTTATGTATATTAAATAAATTCCAAAGTTCATGCATTTTTCATGCCGCTCGGACGGTAACCTCCCCTTAAATAAAATTTATGATTGTCATGTAAGCAATTCGGAAGTTTTTTGAAAGAATCAGACATTGCGAAATATATAAGGAAACTCGAGGATATGTCAAATATTTAAAAGATGTTCTTGGTGCTGTTTAATTTGAAAAGTGTTATGATGTTCAGTACACAACACAAATTTTTATGTTTGAAAAAGGATATTAATGTATAATAGATTTTTTTATGCTGAATAAATTCAGTTGGTGCAATTAAATGTTGAGTTATTTTAGTTCATTGCCTTGTTCTATAGAACACATCTTGTGTTCTCCATACTTTTTAACCATTAAAGTCACCATTAGAAAAATGCCACTTTGTATCCCTAATCTACTACGAAACATAACATAACATAACATAACATTTATTAGGGGTGATATTATACAAGATTATAATCTTTTATTATACCCAAAACAATTGGTTTAAAACGTGAAGGTAGACCTTCAAAGAATATCTAAACAGTAACAAATGAATAACATTTATAATAATAAATAAATATGACACTATAAATTACAATTAAAATGTGAGGACATATTAAACATATAAGGCTAACATAAATTATAAAGAACTACAAAACAAAACTGATACTAAAAAATTACTAATGCAGTAGAAAAAAGAGTAAAAAGAAAAGCGAGAGTTGCAATAATCCGTATAAGTACCTACTCCGCTGTGGAAAGTGACCCTAATCAAGTAAATTACGGGAGTCTCATGTCGATTTCCATTGATATTTTAAGATAAGTGCACTTCAATCAGTAAAAAACGAGTTCAATGGAACAACTTTTGACGCGATGAGAATGTAATAGTAGCTCATATTCGTGTAATTTGTCAGATTGAAATTTTCTGGAAAAAATAACATCACGAATAACGTAAAAATTATGAAAATTATTACTCGATAGATTTTGGCGTGATTGCGGATGAATTTGGTAGAGTAATAGTTGAAGATTGATATGTAATACTCAATCGCACTCAGTTGTGACATTTCTCATGTAGATGTGTGCGTTTTTCGGTGTAACACCGCCGATTTTTCCGGTGTAGCACCAGACTCATTTGACGTACACTTTTTCTAGTAGTGCAGGTCAATGGAACAATTTCGGTGTAACACTGCAAGAAAAACTTGATCAATGGAAATCGGTATAATTAAGAAATGGGCATCAACGAGGCTCTCAAAGGAATTGACAGTGCGTGCAAGCTGGATAATAGATGGGAGAGCATTCCAAAAGCGCCCATTCTGGACAAGATAAGAGTCTTCCATGACTAGCCTAGTAAACCGAGGAAAGATACCGTCGTTCCTGTTTCACTGTGAGTTAGTGAAATTAAACATTTCTCCAAGGTAATGTGGAACATTATTTTCTTGTAGGTTAAATAAGAACACTATGGCTCTCTTCTTGAGATATGTAGCAAGTGAGCACCCCACCAGCTTATTGCGGTAACGCATGATATGATCATATCATATTTACGGGTAGAAACTCTATCAAGTCTAGGAAAAATTGAACTAAAATTGTCTATTTCCATTTTTTCTCCTGATGGCCTTACCCTAGTTAAATTATCCTCGTTGCTGAGGCAACAAGTTATACTTACATCTTAAAAAAAAAAACAAATTGTAATGTCGTGTACCCACTGTAAACAAAATTTACAATTTCCCCTATATCTCCTTGACTTAAAAATTTTTAATATCATTGAATATCATTGAAATTCAGTAATGAGAAAAGTATTTAACTTTCTTGGAACGTTTTTAATGTCAATACATAAAATTTTCAATTTTTACAATTATCTGCTACGTGTATTGCCTTCTTAACTTCGCAATCTGTTACAACGAGGCGGGGTAATTTCACTTCAGCAATATCGCGTCGCTCAGTAATTGTAATCTTTACTTGCTTCTTATATCAATTTTACAATCACGTAGATACTTAGATAGTAAAATCAGTCTACTTTGTTTTGAAAACTTTAGGTCTAGGTTACTGCTCCCTTTATTAATTCAGTTATTGAGCAATCAATATTGTCAAGTTGAAAAGAATTCTTGTTTTTGTTTTACATGATTAGGTAAAAACGTATGTATACATCTGGAAACTGGAAACTGGTACCTACTTTCTTCGTTTTATAAACAATCAGTTAAGAATTTATCACCGAATCTTGTTCACTTTTTATTTTACAATATTTTAAGACATTAACCCCAGAAACAAGTTTATTTTTGTTCGAAATGAGAAAGGCATAAAATTTCGTCAACTTGGACGTATCAGTTAAGCTTTTATCTTCGCAACAGGAGCATCTTCAGAATATATTTAGCGCGGAAGGTTGAAAGCTCGCCACTCAATCTAATGATAACTCGTCTCTCAGATTAATGACTCCACACTATTATCAAATCCAAAAGAAAAGTTCTATTTTTTTTTTGCCGAGGAAATTTTGAGTAGTAAAATTTCATCAATACGAGACAGTTTAGAATAATCGCTGCTGGTAAAATATCTTTTTTTTTTTCTGTTCACGAGATGATGTATCTCAGTAGGGCGGTTTTCGGTTGTTGGATTATAGTGATTACTGTTCTAATAGAACCCTGTTATTTAAGACCGAGTAGTGAAGAATTACGTATTTCTAAGAATAATTGGAAGAAGCAGCTTAAAATTGACGAACTGAGAAGAAATGAAGCCGAACGAGTCAAATCTTATATGAATACGACTATTCATCCATGTGACGACTTCTATGAATATGCGTGCGGAAATTTCGTCAACAGTTTGGACAGCTTCGATGGTGAAACTGTAAGTGTTTTTAGTGAAATTGCAAAGATGATAAATACAAAAACAGAATCTATACTATCGGATGAATCGAATGAACCATCAGAAATATCAGTTTATGAAAAGAAGGTTAAAGATTTTTATAAATCATGCATAGAAAGTAGCTTGGATAAAAATATAGATGATACCCGACAATACTTAAAAGAGCTGGGCGATTTCCCATTATTAAATTCTAGCTGGTCGCAAGCTACTTCTAATATTGATTGGCTCTTACTAGCAGCACAAGTTCATCTTTTAGGAGCAAACAGCGTAATAATGGAAGAAGTTGGACGAAGTCCGCATAGAGATGAAAATGTCCTTTTCATCGGTCCACAGGAACCAAGTGATGTCAACTTTGAAGATTTGGAATCAAAAAATAAACTAATCTATGAAGGTTTCATTTCGAGACGGGTAGCTGTATACTTAACTGTCATTTCAGATATTAGTGCAGCAAGGAGAGCAGCTCAAGATTTATTCCATTTTGAGGAAGGACGTGTTAAAATTTTTGGCAGAGATTACCATGGCTTCGAGCAGGATTATATAGAAATTGACTACGGACATTTTAGAGAGAAATTTCCTGACAATGATTGGGATAAATTTTTTCAAATTTTACTGGGCTATCCAATCACGGATTCATTCAAAATAGTAATCCGATACAGTCAATTTCTGCAACCTTTGTTAGATTATGTTGCCAAAACTGATCCAAAAGTTATTGCTAACTATATGCTCTATGAAATGTTAGACAAAACTTTAGTATCTTATCTATCAACAGAGCCAAGTGTGGAAACTTGTAGCGAGGAAGTTGAAGCCAGTTTGCATTATATTCTTACTGCCATGTTTGTTCGAAATCACTACAATAATGAAAGTCGAGAAAATATTGAAGAAATTGCTATGTACCTTAATGAATCAGCACGAAATTTAATTCATAATTCTGATTGGCTGGACAAGGAGAGTAAATTTGAGGCAGAAAAGAAACTTGACAAAATGAAATTATTAAACGGTTACATTGACGAACTTGTTCAAGTGAAATGGTTAGATGAAAATTTTAGAAATTTGCAAGTGACACCAAATAATTTTATTAAAAATTTAATATCAGTTCGACAACATGTGACACAAATGAAAGAGACAATTGTGACCAAATCTCAAAGTATTTTACCGAAATATTATTTGAATTTTTATAATTTCAATGCTTTTTATTACTACGGAGTGAATGTGTTAGCCGTACCCCTCGGTTTTCAAAATCTACCAGTGTATCATCCACATATGCCGACATCGTATAATTTTGGATCTTTCGGGTCTTTTATAGGACACGAAATAACTCATGCATTCGATTCAGGTGGACGAAAGTACGATGCTGATGGTAATGTACGAAACTGGTGGAGTAATAGTTCAAATGAGGCTTTTATGCAGGCAGCTCAATGTTTTGTGGATGCATATAGCAAATATACTATTTCTAGTGAAACTGATGCCTATATTGATGGTAAAGTGACATTACCGGAAAATATTGCCGATCATGGTGGAGTTAAGGAATCTTATCATGCCTATAAGAAATGGTTGGAAGATAACCGTCATCGTGTTTCGAGCATATCGGAAGTTCTCCCTGGTCTTGAGTTATCCAATTGGCAGGTATTTTTTTTATCGTACGCCCAGTTTTGGTGTGGCTATGTCGAACCATCTGATTACGCTTCCGTGATTCGTACTGATCACAGTCCAGGAAAATTTCGTGTTCTGGGTGTTTTATCGAATTTTGAGGAATTTTCAAAAGAGTTTAACTGTCCAGTTGGTTCTGCAATGAATCCTATGAAAAAATGTGAAGTTTGGTGATATTGATAAGGAGCTGTACATAATAATTATATTAAAGTTTTGTTTGTTTAATGTGAACTGCAATTTTATTATTTCTATCAAAATTTTCTCACTGATTGGCTTTACATACATTTTATCGTCATTATTGGTTACCTCTGATAGTTATTGCTTTAAAAATTGTCATTTTGAATGAAAGTTAAATTTAGTAACGAACTTTGAATAGTAGATAGGCGCCTTCGGCAAGCACATTCTCAGTGAGACAAGTGAGATATTCTCAGTTGGCTCACTGAGACTGCACTTTCGGTGAACTGTCTTAGTTCCACATTGAGCTACAAAATTCGAACGCAACCATTGAGCAACTGAGACAAGTGAAATTGAATTTTCTTGTCTCAGTTGACTCAGTTTCGTTATATTGTGATTTTAATTACTAATTAAAGTTTAGTGAGCTATTTGAATAAACTAACAACACTTTCCTCAATTTATTACTATCAATTTTCTGTTGTCAGAATTATTTAAATATCAAAATTGGTAAATCAGCTGATTGGTTTGTTGTGATTAATTTGAGCTACTGCTCAACGTAACTTCCACAACACTGGAGAATGTTCTTTTGCACTATCAAAAACTATTTGACTTATTTTCTTGTTATTATTTATTACAATTACTGTATAACTGTTGAAAGAAATTATATATCAAAACAAGGACACTTGTTTAACGTTTTATTACGCACTATTTATGCGAGTGGTCAGAACAAAACTCAGCTTTACTTCTCGCCTACGTCTGCCTCGTCGCTTCTTTTTGTTTTTTATTTTGTTCTAATTAAAACAATGAATTAATTTACTACCCGGGCCATTGTGTAATAATTTTTACTCACTGACCACAGGCGTACAATTTCAAAACAAATTCGTGGTCACTGTGATTACATATATTTACTTTAGTTCCGCAAACATATTGCGATTACCTCATAGCTACATAATTCATAGCGGCGCGTAATGGGTCATCATGAAATTGTGCAGATGATGAGTGTCATCACATTGCATTGCGTTCGATCTACAAATATTATTTTCACAACACGTTTGAACTGAGACAAGTGAGACGGTTGCTCAAAGTTTTGTCTCAGTTGTTTCACTGAGACAGTGCTTGCCGAAAGCCCCTAATATACTATAAGCTAATAATTATAGTTAATAGTCAGCGAGTTATAATGTGTTGAGTTTGGGTAGCTTGCTATTGAATAAAATGAATTTTGGCATTATGTTAAAAAAATTATTTTATAAGGCTATGCAGTAAGACAAGGCAAGAAGACTGTGAATGTCGACTGCTGATCTTTTTTCGACTTTGTTCATGGCTTGTATATTCCGGGGGTTACGGCTATTTGCAATAGATGGCCTCAGTGATCCAGTGGCAAGTGGGCCTTTCTACCATTCCAGGAGTCTTGGGTTCGAATCCTACCTCAACTTGGATCTTTGCTTTCCATTTCTCCTAATACATATTTCCACTCCTACAAGCCTCCCGTTACTATCCCCCCTTATTATATATATGTATACGGCTAAGGAAATTAGGATGAAATTTTTCAATAAAAAAAAAAAAAAAAAACGCCCTACCTTCGAGGTAATAAGTCGGTAGGTATGCTTCCCTTTTACTTAAAGATTCTTGACAGGTTACTTACGGGGGATAACATCAGCATTATTGGAAATCGGGTTATACGGAACCTACATCATCAGACGACGTCTAAAAGTAATAAGGATGATTGCATATTGATATTGAGGTGTGAGAATCATTGATGTTTATATATTATTGACTGAGAAATATACCTTTAAATAGTTTTGCCATAAAACAGAAGGCACCCTGCGGAATTAGACTAGATCCGACTAAGGTGTGATATCTGACCAAATGAAACTTTTTTCGGAGTAAATATTAGAATCAATTGTACATCACGATATTATAAAAAACGAGACATTATTAGTAAATGTTGCAGGTATTTCGGGAGCAAAACCTTTTTTGAATGCAGTAATAATTGATGTTTCCTTGAATCTAAAATATTCAGCCGAATTCCATAAAAAGAATCAAATCATGCTTATATGTTTTTACTTTGTTTGTATTATTATAAATTTACATTTTTCATAATATTTGTATAAAACTGCAAATTGCATTTTTAAATCCCGAATTTCTTTAGTTTAAAATTTATTTTTATTCGCAATTGCATTACTCAAGTTACGCCACATAACTTTCTCACCGATCGCCAGACGCAACATGATCCCAGGTAAATTATCAAAACTTTGCCTGAGTAGCAAGCTTGCTAGAATTTGCTGGGAAAGTTGTGTGGTGTGAATTGAGTCAGCACTTTTTATGAAGTACAGGTGCTTAGATTATAACTTGTAGGTATATATAAGTGATATTAAATTTAATAAAATTTGTCATTCGTTTTTGGACAATAGCTGCGTTTTGATTTTAAATATTTGTTAGTCGCTATTGCTGCCGGTACAAGAACCGAGTAGCCCGGGACATTAATAATTAATTTACTTTCAGGTTTATGAGTTCCGTGTAATCGGTGAAACACCGAGTGCACAGCAACAAGGTTGAGGTGAATCACTTCAGCCTACCAATTTTCACAGGCAAACAAAAGAGTTTGCTTTAACAATATTTGTCATTAATATTGGAAATAAATGAATAGCAAATTGATCCTGCTAAATTCTATGCATATTATTTTATCAGATTTATTCAAATTTGCGTTTTAGAAATTTTCTTTTGTCCAGAAGTTTTATACCAAAAATTGGAAAATAAAAAATATTTCTAAATGATTTCAAAAAAATACAAATAAATTGCAACATGACAACAGGTGGCGCGGACCAAAACCGGTTAAAATCATATCATATCGTATCATGATTGATGATGGATCACTTTCTTTATCAAAATTTTGCTCATTAATTCAAATTTTCTTGTTTAATTTTTCGCGCCAAACTGTAAACATAACCGCTGCAATTGGACAATTATATTAATTTTATTTATCAAATTATTCGAAAAATCTATTTTGAAAACACGATTATTACAATTATTTTTACTTCCAAATTTATTCTCTTCGGTTAGATCTAATTTTCATATCGGAAGCAATTCTATCTATTTAATATATAAGAAACATTCGAAAGGAAAATTTTACAACACCGAAACAGATTGAATCCCTTTAATCATTGAACTCAGAGCGGCAAACCCAGTTTTTTCTTACCGTGTTGCTTTTCTAAATGACCTGATTCCTATTAGTGACAGAAATCACATAAAAAATCTATTATTATTAACCTTTACGCCCCAATGTGGTCATCAAGCCCTAATATCTTAATCCATATAGCTGTTTAACAAATTAAACCCATCCTAGATGCCAAAAATATCGATATTCTTTGATGAATTCGTACACTTGGAATTTTATTTACTGCAGGCTTAAATCTCTGCCGTAAAAAGCTAGAAGTGACCAGCGCATTAAAATTCTTTCATTTGATCGCTTCTAGAATAATTACGAGGGTTTAAAAATAATAGCTAGAAGCATACTATGTTTTCTAATAAGATTCGGGCGCCACTTTTTCTTATGTAGTAGTTCTATCTCCTCCGTGCAATAGCGCAATTTAAAGTTGATCAGTAATAACCACCGGAAATTCTCAAGCAAGTGTGAAGTTCACTAACCGGCAATGAAAGAATTTTTTTCCTACATCAAAATTCCAAACAGTTTCATAAAAGTTTATAAAAATTATTGAATACAAATTAAACGGGTATAGATAGGTATGTACATATCTTCACCTGCATGAAAGAACTAAAGAACTTCTCACTGAAAAATTTGTCAAGAAAAAACCGAGATGGGCGATCTCATTTAAATTTATTTGAAAGAAACCTGGTTTGGCTTGAGTTCCACTTAAGGCGGATAAGCCCAGGTGCTGTGTATGCAAATCTTGTATGATTTTCGAACTGCTGAAAGATTCGGGATTTGTGAGGTGAATAAGAAATTGTTAATAAAAAACCATTTGTTTTGGGTTTTTTTTTTTACTTAATTGATTGTTACTGCCAAAATAAAGTTGCGCTGTAAACAAATTTGTTGATTTATGGCCACAATTAAGACGTCCGTTGTAAAGGTTTGTATTGTTTTTTTTTTCATATATTTTATTTTTGAAAATGGTAATTTTATAACTCTATTGTGTACAAATGATAAGCAGGAGCAGGAAGGAAGAATTTCATAACTGTCAATACTTAATTGGCCTTTGAATAAAACAGTAAAGTATGCTGGGTATGTAATATGTTATAATTTGTGGAATTATTAGAAAAGTTATGTACAATTTGGCATGAAGTCCTACTTCAATATTCCGTCGGAAACTTTAGAAGTATATAGGTGCCATGAAATAGTGTCATAAGAATTAAAGTCATAATGATTTTATTTCTCAATTACAAAGGGAAAATAGCTTATATTTTGTATTTGGCTTCATTTCATTTTGCAGTTGAGAAATAAAGTCATACCAAAAGTTGAAATATAATCATATGGCCTTATTTTACATTTCGAAAGCAAATTAAGAATTCTCTAAAAGGCGTTTTGTAGTCGCGAAAAAAGTTATATGTAATAGGACTGCTCTTTGAGCCAAAATTGCATGAAAGCAAATGGCACCATTTTCATATTCCTGTCTCTTTCCGTGAGAGCATACTTTCCCTCTGAACTGTAACGATTGGGAATGAGAAATTGCTTGAGGTTCAGCAGTATTTCCAGAACTGGCAAATTGCCAATCAAAACTTTCGTATCAAAACATAAACAGCCTTGTAAAAAAAAAACTCTTTCTTCGACTCATTATAAAGATTTAAAAACAAAGGTCCAAATATTTTGTTACTAAATCCGGTAAATCCCACTGACAGATATATAAGTAAATCTATTGACATGAAATTCCCAAATAATTTAAATTTCGCTTCAGTTTACTACAGTTGGCAGCAATACAGTGAGAGTATACTTCTTTGAAATCAAAACTGGTGTAACATGAAACACGCCTACTTAAGCCTGCTTTAAGCAGATGGGAGAGTTATCACAATAGGCTCTCTCATTGGCCGCAATACTTTATTACTTCTCAGCTCCCTCTTTTTCAACCAACTTCTTATATACAGCTGTCTACAGCCAAACAGGATAAAAATATAAAAAAAATGTCTAAATCCAGCCAAAATAAAAGTTATTAGGATTTTTTATAATTTAGTAAATAAAATTTTGCTCGGATAACACTCTGTTTTTATCGATTTTAGGTGATTTGAGCTAAAAGGAAGGTCCTAACAATATTTAAGTAATTTTCGCCAGATATGCTTAAGGAAAGTGTTACGTTCCCGCAATTTTAAATGCATAGCTGCAATAAAAGCGAATCAATATTGATTATCTTATAAACGGATATACTTTTTCAGTTGTCCTGTCTATTATTATCTTCCAGGTCTCTAAAGCCCTCTACTTTAGAAATATACATAGAAATATTTATGTACACAAGAGTTACATAATAATCTTTTTTCGTACATTAGATTTAAAGGTGCTAGAGATCGAGTTTTCAAGGCTAACAGAAAGAAACAATTTTTCTAAATTATAAAACAAGTTAAAAAAAATTAAATATAATAAATTAACTTAGTTTCCTTTCAGAGCTAAATTGAAAAATTTACCGTAAATTCTGCTGTGGAGATCTTGAGTATAAATCATAATAGCAAAGGAGTAATAAATATTATACTACAAGTATTTCCATGTGCCGCTTAAATACTCCGACAGTGCCTGCAGTTTGGACATTCAAGGGAAGGTTATTCCCTCCATGTAAGATTTATAGAAACGTGGAGGCAATATATTCCTATTACGTCGTGACAGTGTGAACTGGAAAAATTCTCATAAGTATCTAGGTCGATCACAATTAATTAGATTATTTAAGAAAACTAGAGCACGTCGACGCAAGTAGTGAAACAGTGGACAGCCAAGAACTCGAGATCTAAATGGCGAGACATGGTCAAACCTGCGAAGTCCATAAAGTCGTTGAAAGCTACTTCCATCTTACGGGCACAGTAACTATCCAGTTTAGGAAAAATAACACTGCCATAAGTGATGTGAGGTACAATTAAAGTTTTAAATAATCTGAGGCGATTTTCAGTGATAGGATACTCGCTGAGAGCCAGAGACTACTCAGCCCTGCATAAACTTTTCTGATAATGCTGTTAACGAAGTCGCAACACTTCATTTCGCTATTAAAAATAATACCAAGAGTAGTGACTTTATTTAGCATAGGTAGCGAAACGTTGTTTAAAACTACAGGTGGTATATCAGAAGAACTCAATTTTTGATTGTAGAAATAAATACAGTGAGACTTGATAGGATTTAAAACCAACTGATTATTCCTCGACCAGACATCACAGACCAGAGATCACAGTTCATTCGATAAATGCAGTCTTCTAAGAGCCCAATAGGTCTATTGAGATATAACTGGACATCGTCCGCATATAAATGGATATTCACATCCTGGGCAATGTCAGGCAAGTCATTTATAAACAGACTGAAGAGCAAAGGATCCAATATAGAGCCTTAAGGGACCCCACTTGTTACTGATAGTGTAGTAGACAATACTTCGTTGGCTTTGATTTGCTGTTTATGATCGGTCAGAAAGTTGTTAATTAAAGCAACGGCTGAGTTGCGAAAATTGAATTAATTAGATAGTTTATCGAGGAGGGTACGGTGATTCACGCTTTTGATAGCCTTAGAGAAATCTAGAAGTACTAGGACTATAAAATGGTCTCGGTCTAGAGCGCTTCTTATGTCAGAAGCTACTTTCAACACAGCTGTCTTATAGCTGTGAAATCGCCGGAATCCCGATTGCCAATACGTCAGAAAATCACCCCGGTCGAGATATTCAAATATCTGTTTATATAGTACATAAGCTTTTCAAATACTTTGGATATAAAGCACAAAATACTGATTGGGCGAAAATCCGCTGCAGATTCCGGAGAGGATTTTTTCGGAGTAGGCGTGACGGTTGCAAACTTCCAAGCACTGGGAAAAGACGATGACGTCAAACACGAATTCATTATATGTAGCATATACTTTCCGGTAAATGGTAACAAAAGCTTAATGAACCGTGGTGGTAAGTTATCAGGTCCAGTAGCTTCAGATTTGATTATAGCAGCGAGAAGTTCACTATAATCGAATCCTCTAAAAGAAAAGGTATTGCCATTATTATTGGACACAGACAAAGATCTTGTTGGCTGGGAGGAATCAACGGTGGAGGCTTAGGGGTTCAACCTTGTAGGGGGCCTCGCTATGGGCCGAAATATAGTATACGACATAAGACATAAAAATAAATTTAATTCACTTTGTTGTTCTTGCATACAAGGGGAGATTTACCAATAGACAGAGCAGGTCGGCAAATTCTCAATTGATGAAGTAAAAGGAAATGAGATCAAAGTTGCACTATCTGGCAGGGATGGATTCAGAGTTACCGTTTTCAACGTCATTATCGACAGTTTGATTGCAGAACTACAAAGATATGGTTCTGCTTACGAAAACTTGAGGAAAAAGTTTGATTTACTCATGATGCTACATAGCTTGGAATCTCAAGATATCCGCGAGAAGCCTTCTATCTAGGAGATTTAGATAGGACTTTGGGAAACGAGTATCTGCACCTGCGTACTTATTTGTCATTTTCTGAGGCTAAACGGGCAAACAATTATCGGCCCTGGAGTTATACAAGTACATACATTTCGGGAAAAGGCTTTTTGGACATTGATCCAAATGTGGAAATAGCGCTGCGGATGGTGTTGTGTACATCATGGTCAATTCATTCCCAGGTTCAATTCACTCTCTGTGCCGATTTCTTGCGATCTATTAGTGGATAGTATTGTTGGGGTGCCGTGAAACAGTGTCATCGGAAATAAAATCATACTAAGATACGAGTAAGGACACGAAAATATCGTCTAAAACTAAGACCTAACTCATGTCAAAGCCTAGAAAAATATACCTCAGTATACCAGGCAGAAGTACATGCTATCATTAGAAGTGAGTCGGTCATATACAAATAAAAAATTATGAGAGGCATCTCATGACTTGAAGTCAAAACGAAGTTAAAGTGGGAATGCATAACAAAGCCTTGGGAACTACTCAATACCCCAGTGGGTAGCAGAAACCTCAGTAATTGATGAAAACAAAAGAACAGACAGACTGTTCAAAGAGGGAGCATCCGTGCTCGTATCCAGCATTCGGACAGGAACCACTTTACGCATACTCCTATAACACATAAAAACTGATCCTAAAAAGCGGGATACACAATAAAATGGAACAGATATTGACTTTCAGGCAATGAAGAAAGTTCATAAAAGTATCCTCACAAAGGATAAACCTGGATCTTTTGTGATTTTCCAGAAATCACTTGATAATTGTTTTACGAGTTTTAACTTGATTCTATAAGCTTAAAAAAGATCTGTATTGCATATGGATATCACCCCACTGAAGTATGTATGTAAAGTATCTCTCGCAAAGGATGAAAGATCGGAGCATATCCTTTCCGTATGCGTGGCAATTGTACAAAGTAGATTCCAGACACTTGGCTTACAACTTCTAAGGCTTGGTGAGTTCGCAGAATTTTCATTTAAAGATCCTGGGGATAGTAGAACTATTATAGGAGCGGTATACAATGGATGCAGTGCAAAGGTTGCAAAGGTCATTCGTCCCGCTATACTTAATGTAAATTAAAATAGAGTGATTCATAAAATATGAAAGAGAAATATTTTACTTCATAAGGCTTCTGATAAAATATGAAAGAGAAATATTTTACTTCATAATGCTTCTGATCTTTTAGGTTCTTTAAACCGGCAGTCAGTTTCTTCAAACAGTCGTTTGGTCTACCCAGAAGCTGAGCTTGTTTTTGTTGTATGTAAGCAAAATAGTTCAGCCTTGGACTTAACAGGGACTAAAAGTGATTTTTTATACTATTTATGTTAACCGATATATGAATAGTCGATGTGGGTTACCTCAAAACTGTCTCTTGTAGTCAGGTGATGACTTATATTTTACCATTGAAATATTTTCCGACCTCAGAAACTTCCTTCATAAAATAGCTTTTTTTAAAGACTATTTTGTTTGTTTGATTATTTAATTATGTTTACAAAGCATGTATCTATCACTAGATGAGTTTGCTAATCAACTGATCAGTGTAAACTGATATATTTTTCAACATTTTTATCAATCATTCCAAGACAACTGAAGCTTCCCAAACTTTCATAATATATTTGTTTTCCTCCTTATCTCCGTGTTTTGGAAAAAAAATAGTTTATAAAAAAGAAAAAGAAAAAAAAAACAATTTCTATCGACTTTGTTGATCCATAAGGGAAGACCAAATATTGCGAGGGTTTGGAAACGATTCCAATGATTCTCTTTCTAATAAAAACTAAATCATTCTCATAGGATGTTTCAATGAGACGTGATTAATAATATCTAAAGAAAAGCTATTTCACTCCTCCTTCCTTCTAACAAATATAACCCTTCTATTTTTTTCCCCCTTAAAGTTTTGCACCTCTATTTAAGACAACCTGTATATTATTTGGGTGAGAACAGGAGAGTTGTGAAATGTTCACAGAGCTCAATAATATAGACTGCTAGCTGCAGGCCTTTCACATACAAAATTATTGAAGCCAGCATCACAGATTTGGTGTCATGTTGCGGGATATTACATAAATAGGGCTACCATGATTAGCTAAGATGAATAGATGCATAAAGTGTAAAGGTAGCCATAATCTACACGAATGCCGTATGCCAAACAAAACAAGTGAGCTAAACGACCAAATAACTCGAATGGTATTCGACGAAAATGGGTATATGGTAATCCAAAAATGAGCAATACCTGAGGTGTGTTAACTGTGAAAAAAGTGTCCACTCAGCGAATTATAGAAAATGCGAGAAGTATTTGGAGATAATTAACAGAATGCGCGAGCGAATAGAACTGAAAAACAAAGCATACGACAATTACGTCAATAAAAATATAAGCCATGCTAGCATCCTAAAGAATCAGATTCCAGTAAATAATACCCTTACTAAAGTCCAGCCAACTAGGCCTCAAAACAATAACTCCCACAGCCCCAATAATTTCAACTGTCTCAATGGTGAGTGTAGCATGCTCTTTGGCATGAATATGTTCGTTTGGGGGACGAATTTCTCCAAAATTATAGACAGCTAACTGACTTAATTAAAAAACAATTCATGCTATTATCCTTCTTAACTGAACTGTCCATGAATAGCCAAATATGAACGGCCTAAATAAATTAAAAATAAGCACAATTAATGTAAATTCACTAGTTTCATACCACAAATGGCACCAACTTGACAGTTTTATTGGAACACATAAACCAAATATAGTATTCGTGTCCGAAACCAAATTGAGACTACATCATAAATCAAAATTCAAAAATTATGACTTAATACGGACTTGACTACTGACATGTATATAAATGGACTGCTTGTTGAACCAAAAATGCATGAAAACAAATGGCACCACTTTCATATTCCTGTCTCTTTCCGTGAGAGCATACTTTCCCACTGAACTGTAACGATTAGGAACGAGAAATTGCTTGTAAAAATCCTTGATAAAAACACTTTCTTCGACTCATAATTAAAATTTGACGATACAAATAGTCCCAAATACGTTTGTGCATATAAGTAAATTCGCAAATAATTTAAATATAGCGCCAATTTACGACAGTTGGTAGCATTGACAGTGAGAGCATACTTTCTGAAATCAAAACTGGTGCCACATGAAACAGGAGATCAAGTAGTCCATTTATATATATGTCAGTGGGGTCTACGAGAGTGTCGAAAAAAGAAATATATAAATATACAGACAGAACAAATTCGTGTACGAGTTAAAGGCACGGGAAGATAAAATTTATACCTCCAAATGTGAGTCAACCATTCTAAAAGGCAGGAAAAAGGACACCTCTCCTAACATGTGGAAAGGATTAACTAATTTTAATGTGACGTATGAAAACTTCAGTATTCCACTCAGTGTATAACGCTGAGCAATTCATCGCTCAATAAAATTGCAACAACTCAGAATCTTTATTCGCTTGAGGAATACCAACCTAATGTACAAATTTAGAATCCAAAAATAAGCTAATCAGTATATGTTAGCCGTAATTTAATTTCATAATTACAAAAAAAAAAACCTTAAATTAAGTAACAAACTATTAACCGATATTTATGTAATTAAAACCTAAACCAAATGTAAGTACTATACTAAAACCAAACACACACATCATTACCACATCTCTTTTTTAGCCGTTTTTAGAGAAACTAACGCACCGGAGGAAACAAAACTATAAATTTACCTTAAATATAAGCTGTTAAACTACAAATTAGAATTTAGTTCTGTGGTAGGTCATTGATTGAACCTGTAAAAAACAAAAAATACAATATGTTAGTACGTAAGTAAACAAATTACTGTATTGGTTGACAAAAATGGCAATAAAAAAAATTGTTTACCAAAAAAAAATTGTTTTAGTTAAGATGAAGGGAAATTTTCAGTTTTATTTTAAAGTTAATTCTGTACGTACACTGTAAAAAATGCACAAATTGTTGCCACAAAGCTTAGGAATTTTTCAATAAAATATAGGAAATATTCCCTAAAATTTAGGGAATATTCCCTACAATTTAGGGAAAAATACCTAACCTTTATGGCAACAATTGTGCAAATTTTTTACTGTGTAGTTGTTGCTAAATATTCAGAAAATATTTTAAGTACTTACGTTTTTCCAGTTTCAAAGTTATTTATTAAACTTTGTGGATAAGCGAAAGAAACATTTTTCTGAGTGACGATATTATCAATCTTGATCTATTATTAGGTAGTCAAAAAAAAAAAAACGAAGGTAATCAGAGGTACTGTAAGATTCTTAATTTTTTCTTGAGGTGCGGCAGTTATCGCATCATAAAAAATGAACGAGTACTAGAATAGATAAGTAAAGAACCAAAATAGTTAATATCCTGTCAGAATACAAAACCAATTGTTTCACTTTATTATAAATTTAGTCGCTATAGCCAGAATAAAGCCATCACTTTCACATCTCAGGTAAGAAGGCGAATTATCTATGTATCATATCCATCAGATATCTATGTAAGTAGGTACTAATCTAAATATCTGAATAATGTTTGGTATGAATCATTTTTACATACCTTATAAGAACATACTTCAATGGAAATTGTTTGCATAGAGGTTTTCTGCTAGTCAATAACGAATATTTGTGTTATGGAAAAATTCTATTTTCTTCAGAGTGCTTATTGTTATTATTATATTGGTAGGAATATGTTCTCCTATTTTATATAAAATTTGTGATTTTAGTTTGCGGTATTAACGACATTTTTCGAAGGGCAAAGTTTAAAGCAATTAGCGGAGAGAGTGATTATAGCAGCAGTGTATATTAATGAAATATATACGTTTAAATTTTTCTCAAATTTGTGCATACAATGATTTTAAAGTGAAAAAAGAAACATTAAATAAATTACTAACGCGTCAATTACGATACCTTCAAGGTGGTGTGGAAACTCGTATGAATTTTTAATATTCATTTATTTATTTTTTTGTTTTTCATGGCTGTTGTTATGGAACTAAATCAGAGCGATTGACTTGGACGTGAAAACCAGCCTGCCAGCATGAGCTGACAGATCACTCGGTGGACAGCGTTGAATACAGGGTGGCACGCTAGCTCGCCTCGGCTATTGGCGGATAGTGTGGGGAGGTTCCACGAAAACCTGCCGCTGCGCCACCACCCATATACAAAAAAAATTTCGTACCTACAAACCAAAGGCTGTTGCACACACTCAGTTCGGAAGGGACCTTTACACTACTTACCACTTACTTAGTTGGAAGCTCAGATTTTCTGCTTCCATCGCCTTTGCCCCAACCTCCCTGCGATACTGTAGGCGAGATAACGCAGTATCCCTAGATGATCTGAAAAGAGAGCAGAGGAGCGGTCCCTTTCAACCCCTACATCCAGAGGGCTCCAGGAGAGTGAGAGGAGAAATAATGAAAACCTCAGAGCATTGTTACGTTACAAGAAGTATTTAATTCGGAGTCTCCACAAATTCAAAAAGGAAAATATACGATTCGAGCCGACATAAAATGTGTACAAAACTCCCAAGCGGGAAACTAATAAAATAGGCGTGTGTTGTGGTTGATTCAATGTTCACAATAATTATTACATTAACAAAAGTGCTCACTTATTTATAATATCTGAGGAATACTAAAGACATTTTACATATATGAGCTATCTCACCTGCGCAGGCTTCCTGCTAATTCATTTTTTAATGTGGATCCCTGCAACTTAAATCTAACACAAGTTGAGACCAATACCTATTTCCAATTTCCTAAATTCTTAGCCGCTAGAAATATCTATGGTCTATTTATATAGTAAATATATTGAAAATAACAGTTTTATGTACGTTAATGAAAAATTCAAAAAATATAAAATAAAATATAATAAAATATCTAAATATTAAGTGTTAGTACAATACTTGGACTATTAGAGAAATTGCGATCTGGCCGCAGTGCACCATTGACTCAACCACAAATTATCTACTAGAATAGTTGTAGAGTTCGGGCATATGCAGACAAAAGTTGTTCATATTTGCTATCTCAATTTATGCAAATATTTCCGTTGTCTAAAATGGAATCCCCTTTGTTTTGTTTAGTGTATGTTTCGGAGGCACGACATGCTAATTAAATTATAAGCTTGTCTGCTACTTGAAGTACCACTGTTAGCACACCAACATGATAATACTGCACGTCAAAAGTTGAGTACTGGCTCGAAACACGAGATAAGAATAGTTTGTTCGACAGAAAACTGGTCGTCACTACTGATTTGTGCGTTGTTGTCTGTATCCACGAAATAATAATAAACAAGAATGTTCAGATCTACGCTGTCTACGTTGACAGGTTATCCAATGGTAGTAATATTTTTTTTTCAGCCAAAATATAGTTCGAAAATGAGTGCGACGACGTCTTAGGCGCACCTGATAATCACATAGGTCTAATTTGAGTTATTGGTCTTTACACAGTCTATGTTGACAGTCAAAGGAATACCAGAATATAATTAATCAAATATGATACCTGGGGTCTGTTCAATATTACAGATATAGCTGCTTTTAACTGCTTTCGTATGCTTTTGGCTGTCCAAAGTAACTCGAAAGCTGCTTTTTCCTACTTGCTTTTTGACATTTGTTCTGTCCAAGATTTTAAGATAGCTGCTAGCATGGCAGCTTTTAGCAAGTATGTTAATATTTATGTATGTGTGCCTGTCATTTTCTTAAAAATGTTGGCACAGGGAAATAATAATAAATTTAAAACTTCTTGAAGTGGTAACCATTTGCGATAGAGCCAAAATCAATATTTCTGGTCGCTCATTATAATTTGGGTAGCAATTCAATATAAAATTTCGCAATTCAATACAAACAGCTTTTGACAATTTACACATAGAGATTGCAAAGCATAAAAGCAGGTTTTGGCTGTCCAAAATCTCGCAGCAGCTTTTTCTTGCTATGGCTAAATTTGACTGTTTTCAAAGTTTGCTCTGCTGTGCTATCAAAGCAGCTATAGCTGTAATATTGAACAGACCCCTGCTCCTCGAAGATGTTTTCTTTCAGCCTACTAATCTTCTGGAAAGTCAGTCAATAGTGGATCTCGTAATGAGTGCGCAAGCTGACGGATCTGCTAACAGTTCCTGGAGATCTACGTTGCGTTCCGAGTTCAATCTTGGCGACAGAAGGAGACTTGACTCTCCCTTTAGATTACCACGATTCTAATTATAATGTTGTCCGAATTGCATTTTTTGTTTTTTATTTTTTGCTTATTATACTTAGTTCTTCTCTTGAAGTTGACTTGAAATGTTTTCAGGAAGGAAGGATAAACTTCTGACCTGCTCCGTAAACTAAATTCCTTTTCGCCTCTGTGAATATTTAAGGGAAGCAACCAGGGGCTGGATTCCGCAACTATGAGTTTACGCGAGTACACACAATTTTGTGTACACAACCTTGTTAGGATTCCGCAAAAGTGGAAATGAGTTTTTCTGTCAAAATTGTGTACACTTTAACTGATATTTGCTCACGGGCATTTCGTTCGTTAATTTTGAAGAGGTAAGTACATTGAACCGTGAGTTTTTGTCGAGCGGTGTTTTCAAAATTATTTGTTATATTATTTATTAATATTATTTTAAAATTTTTAGATAAAGTGGCTGCAATTAAGACGATAAATCCAAGCGAGGAACAAAATGAATTTCTAGTTAATTTTATGCAAATTAACGTAGAATTTGCCAACGACAGGTGAGACTTCCGTTTCTCTTTTTCTATAAACGAGAAATTGCAGAAATTTATAACAATATGTTAATGACATTTTGATAAGTAGTTTTATTCTAATTTAATTTTTAATTTTTGAAATTACAAATTTTCCATTTCAGACTCGAATCGATTGATGGAGTCCATACAAGGGCTAGAAAATGGTCTGAATTAGCAGATAAGCTAAATAGTTTAGGGGGAGCTATCAAGGATGGACGAAATGGAAAAAGTTTTGGCTCGATTAAAAGTGAGTCAGATTATTGAAATTACTTCGGTATACTCGTAATTAAACATTTTGTTTTTATATTTTAGAATTCACGTTAAGGAAAAAGAGATGCCCTTCTCAAAGCGGCTTTTGAGAGAAGTGGGGTGAATGGTCCCAAAAAAATGAAGCCCCTAACGGATTTTGAAAAAAGAATGCTCCAGCTTATGGTCCCAGCTCTTGTCCATGCTAACGAAGAAGTAGAAGAGTTATTTAATACCTCGGATGTAAGTATTGGTAATAACTTTTTTCAAACGTTTTATTTCTAATGAAAAGCACATTTTATTCATATTTTAAAATATTTATAGAGTATTGCGGCGGGGCAAATGGTTGAGGAATGGCTTCTAGAGGAGATACGAGCAGGTCAGAGCTCAGGAAAACCTCCTCCCGGGGCAGTCAATCAATAAGCGTAACGGCTCCCAGGAAACGGCAGCGGCAACCTTCTGGCAAAAAGCTAGTTAAAATCTTAAAATAAAGGAAGAAAATTTGTTGTATATAAAAAAGAATTACGAATTACAACAAAGAAAATTCGAGGCTGAAACAGAGTGGCGCAAGTCCTGGCTAGAATTAAAAAAAAAACAAAGAATTGGATGTAAACATTAAAAAATTGCAGTTAAAAGAAGAAAAAAATATAATAATAATAATAATTATTATTTATTTCAATACATTTTTACGTTTGTTTTTTCCATATAACAAAATATATTAAAAATGAGTAAAATTATTGTCAACAATTATTCTTCCTTCTGATAACGTATTATCACCGCTTTCATCGTCAATCATAATATGATCTTCATCAGTTTGCTAATAAGCTTCCTCTGTTAGTTCAAGCAGTGGTACGTTCGTTTTTAGCAAGATGTTATGTAAAACAACATAGGCATTAATAATTCTGCTTTTACAGGATCATAAAATAGTACTCTGCTTTTCGAGAAACACCGGTATCTACTTTTTAAAATTCCAATACAACGTGTTTTTTTTATGGGCAATAGTAAACCGTTCTTCTCCTTGATTAGACGATGAATTAATAAGTGTAATTAGCCTTGGTTGAAGAGGCAAGCCATTATCTCCCAAAAGCTAGAAATTTCGTTTTCCACGAGAATATTTCCTTCTTAAATGTGCCTGTAATGCAGAACGGCGCCATATATAAGCATCATGCGATGTTCCTGGGAACTTTGCATTAGCATAACGTATGACGCAATTAAAATCGCAGACTATTAGGACATTTATTGAGCAACCGCCTTTGCGGCAATAATATACGTGCTCTACGTCGCATGCTTGGGGAATTAATTTTGATGTGACTTCCATCAATCAAACTCATGATTCCCGGGAACAATGCTAGTTGGTAAAAGTCCTGTTTGATAGCACTTTTTTTTGCTGCCCAGGAAAGCAAACATACTGATTAGAGACTTCATTGATAATGTCTGCAACATCATATATGCTTCGGCTCAGAGAAGCTTGATATATGCAAGACATGAAATCCTGCCCAATCGGTCGTTGAAAACTTCCCGTAGCAAAAAAAAACGTAATTCACATAGAAATCTCAAATGTACAGGGTTATCCTACCTATGTAAAAGACGTCCTTGTAATCGCCCTTAATGACCGAAACTTCCAGTCTCACTGTAATGCCTATAGCTCTCAGACTTCTTTTTCACTTCGAATTTAATAATTATGAATTTCGATTACACGGGATAACTTTGATTTTAATTCCTTACAGTCTTAACCTTGAAATCGCACACACCATCCCCTCTTACTCTTCTTCTTCCTTTTTTTCGTTCGCTCCGGTATTTGGCCCGGTGAGACTTGAGTCGTCCACTCGAGTCTCGTCGGCAGCACGTTCGACGTGTGGCCCACGCTGTGTGCTGCTGCTAGCCGTCGGCTAGCGTACTACTGCCTGCAGTACACTACGATCATAACAGTGTAATGCATTTAATGATTTTTTTTTTTAAATTAATAAAAACCACTTTCGTGTTAAAAATAAATGTTAAAACATCCAATATTTGTTATTAGCTTAAAATATTACTATGAATTATCAAACTAATAACATCTTATTGAAATGAAGAATTTCCTTTTATGTATAACAATTTCCCTTCTGGAAATGTTTTTCTTACTTTCGCAACATAAAAAGAATATTTTATGCTGGCTTCACTTTTTGCGAGCTGTATATATATATTGAAGTCTGTGGAAATGTTATACAAAAAAGTTTGTGCTTTTCATGTTTTCATTAGCATTTCAAAGACATTTATATCGTCTCATCTGAATTTAGTCGTTCGATTCCAAATAGAGGAAAGGAAGCCACATACCAGGATTGAAAAAATGAGGGGACTTTTTCAACTGAATTGTATTCCGTGTTACTATGCTCTTACTACTTTTAATTTTCATTGACTTAAGACAAACGTTTTTAGGATTTATGATTTTGTAATTTTCACTTTTCATAGCCCGCTTAATATAACATGAATGGTTTTGTCTATTTTGATAATTATTTTATTTATGTTTGCCAGTAGTTTTACTTTTTGGAAGTGGCAACCATTGCGTTTCCAAATCAATTTGAATTTGCCCGAAAAGTACTTCAATATTCCGTTTCGGAATTCCATACCCCATTAAATCGATTGTGTTCAGTTTCATTTGGTTACGACTTCTTTCCTTCCTATATGACGTATATAACTCCTTCAAGGTATCTATTATAGTTGAAAGTGCTGCATTGAAGCTCAGTTTACATGATGAGAGTAAAACACGAATTGAAAACCTTTGAAGAGAGTGCTGCGATTGAATACTTTCCGGTGCTTGTAATCGGTTTTCGTCTGTAATGTGCACCAAGTCAAATGCCGCAACAGAACCCTTGCTCACAAAGAAAACATCGTTGTATTTGTCAAGATGGAGTTTCAAATCTGTTATATATTCTTCCTTCTGTTGTATTAATGGGTTTTTAAACATGCTTCCATTGAGATAGGAATCTGAGAACTCTGTGAGAGAAGAAATAAAATAACAAGAGGAACTCGACCTAAAATTCCCAAGGGGTTCAACTAATATTGATGATGTTCCTGCTTTTGTGTTGAACCAATTTCGATTTGAAATTAAAGTTTCCGAAAATAGTCCTTTTAATGTTATACCCAGAATGGGACTGCCTTGATGTTTCCCCGAAAATAGTTCCAACGCTTTAATTGAGATTTTTAATTCATTTAAGTACACTCCAATATCGAAATAGTTATTTTCCTCGAGCTTTTCTGAAGTTGGTTCGGAAGGTAAAATCTTAGGAAGACGCTGCCAAGCCCAAGACAAATAAGATTGTTGTGTGGTTGAACTGTTTTCCTGATCCTGTGTCCTGTCTTGATTATCACTCAAAGGCTTCTGAATGCCTCTCATTAGAGATTTCAATAAATCTATAATACTTAAAATCAATGGATACTGAAAGGATAAAATAGTTATGTTTAGAGCATTGCTGTATATATGAACTTTGGTAGTCAAAATAGTTTCCATGTTGCTGCTATTGTATTTATGGAAGATTCTTATTTCTACTGAGCACTTAGACAACACAGGCTCAGTTGTTTCTTCAATTTTCCCATTTTCGTTTGCTTTGTCTAAACAAATTGATAAGTCACTCACTTGAATTAACTTCCGAAGAGGATTAGAATTTGAAAGTGCTTCTTCCCACTTTTTATTAGCAGAACTTATTGAAAGTTGCCGAACATTAACGGATAAAATGATGTCACCTTCAATGCATTTAAGAATTATGTTTTCGAAATTTACACTAATATTATTTAAAATTTTGTTGATATGATTTGCAATATAACCCTTCTGGGATACGTCTATTTTTGGATTTTCTTGTTTACTCTTCTGTGTTCTACGTTCGGGCTTATTTCCTTTCCTCAATTTAAGGACTATATCCATGGTGTTTATAATAATTTTTATCGGTTTCAACATTATTTTGGACCATGGAATCTGAATTGTTAATTCATGGATTCGTCCAGATACAAATTCAAAGGGTAATTGCAATAGCTCTTCCAAAGCATCTAGACGCAAATCGATGTTTTGAAATGCAGCTTCACCTTCCCACATAGACATCTTAAGAAGAATTCTTTCAGTTGAATTTAATAAATTGAAATATTATCGCGAGTGTACATACCTTGAAATCTTCTTTGCGAATATGGACATATTTCGCAAGTTTGTCTAGTATTAAAGGAGTTAAATAGGATTCCAGTTTTTGCATTTTTTAAATGCAATAACCCTTTGCATTTGACTTAAAATTTTGTTTATATAAAAAGTAATAAAAGTTATTTTTATGGGCGCTGCCTTTGATCAATTTACCGTGTGTTCCCATATGGGTTGACTAGACTTGGTTTATATGATAGAATGAGTTCCATGGGATCTTATGGAAATGAGCTAAAATAATTCTCAGCTCTGTAAATAAATGTTTTGGATTGTATTTATATTCACAGTTCACAGTTTATGTTCTTCAAAGTCTGATGGTGACACAGTTGACAATATCTCCAACAATATTGATGACTTGCTTTCTGTCTCTCCCTCTTCCGAAATCGTCCTAACAGGCGTTTTTAATGTCCATAACATACTGTGGCTCAGACATTCTTCTGCCACAAGCCCTGCGGGTCAATTTGTTGAATTCTTCTGTGAATCGTTTAATTTGCAACAGCTAGTGGACGCACCCACGCGAATCCCTGATGCAGCTCGTTTTTGACATTTCACCCCGACAAATATTCCATCTTCGTGAGTTTCTCTCTCGGTAATTCAGAGCACTGCTTAATCACGGCTCAATTCACCACCTCAAACCTGTGCCGCCTTACTTCACCACTTACAAGTAGGCTTCTATGGCACTATAAAAATGCTGATTGGGAAAGTCTCAATCAGTATCCTAGAGATATTGATTGGTCGGTGTGTTTTGATTCGAGGGATATTCATCAATGCTCTTTAAAACTTAACAATATTCTAAATCTTAACATGCGGGAATACGTTCCATATTCCTACAGCAGATCACAACAACAGAAAAACACACTTGGTTTAATGATACGTGCAACCAAGAAATAAAAACAAAAGCGTCTGCTTTTCGCGCCTATCAACTGCATCCATGTCCGGAACTGAAACAAGCCTACACGCAGGGGCGGATTTCCCTATAGGCCGAGTAGGCCCAGGCCTAGGGCGGCAGATTTAGGGGGCGGCGATTTTTTCTTGTAGTTGTGGGTATTTCATTACATTTTTATACTTTTTCGTTTTTTAAAATAAAATAATTCGTTGGAAAGTGTTATTTTTAATTTTACTCCATTTTTTTCAAATCTACTCCGATTTATGAGGCAGCCTACTCCGCTAATTCTAGCCTGGGGTCCCTTCACTGGATATAGATCATTCAATTTTTCGTGTTTTACAGGGAGTAGGGGGGCGGCAATCTTCCGCCCCTGCCTACACGGAACACCTGTAACTCAATTATCCCGAGAGAAAAATTTCTTTTTGACTACAGTGTTAGACAAAGAATCTTGGTAAACCACAAAGGCAGCAAAGGTTTCTGGTCTTTGGTAAAAACCATCAGGAACAACTTCAGCAGTTCCCCTATACCTTCACTATTTAATAACGGTGAATTGATTGTTGACTCCCTGGATAAAGTTAATATTTGGCTATTAGATTCGCTTCAAATTCTCGTCTTCTACCCATTTCACAGACACCTATTTCGCATCTCCCATGTGGATGTGTGCAAGAGCCAATGCACATCCGTACGAGAGATGTGCTCAAGTTCCTTAAGGGGATTGACGTCTCCAAAGCCGCAGGACCTGATGGTTTTTGGCCCTGTTAATTAAAAGCTGTGCCTCATCTTTGGCCAAGCCTCTCGATAAACTATTCGACTTGTCTTATTCGACAAGAAAATTTCCAACTGCTTGGAAACTAGCTCACGTTCACCCTATTCCCAAGAAAAGAGAGGGTAGCGATCCCTCAAATAATGGACCAATTGCAATCACTTCTATTCTTTCAAAGGTTTTTGAATCTATCATGAACACGTAATTAATGAAGTATCTAGAAACTAATCATCTCATCAACGATCGCCAATATGGCTTTCGAGCGGGACGATCATCTGGAGACCTGCTGACTTTTCTCACGGAGCGTTGGAACCGTAATCTTCACAATTTGGGGGAGTCCAAAATCGTTTCCCTAGATATTTCAAAGGCATTTAATACAGTCTGGCATCCAGGAGGGTGATTCTGATCTTTTGTCGTACTATTTAGTTGTGAATTTTAACATATTTTGTCGTACTTTTTCTTTTAATACAGTTCAGTTTGTGTCTTCACTATTATCTACCACAAAATGAACTATAATGGATTTTCGATGAACAAACGTCAAAAAACACGACTAAATATACGACAAATTAGTCAACTGCTCCCAGAGGTTGTGACAAAAATTTTACACTGGTAAATGGAAATTCTACACCTAATTAGAGCATACAAGTGCTTAAATTCGAAACATTATTTTGAATTTGCAATGTGAAGTGTCATTTTCAGTTCATTCTACGTCATGCAAGGGTTGCTGATCTGAATAAAAACACGAAAAAATTAGTAGAAAAGATCATTTAATTTAGTCGTATATTTTGACATTCAAGTACGACAAAAGATCAGAATCACCCTCCAGACCTTTTAGCCAAACTTAAAACATTTGGTCTCTCCCCTCTTCTTCCATTATGGATTGAAAGTTTCCCAGGGCTTTGTTATCTCTCTATCTCTCTTCTTAATTTTCATTAATGATCTGCTTTCTCTTGCTTTCAATCTCATCCATAGTTTCGCCAATGACAGTACCCTTGATTTCGCTTACTCCTTTGACACTCTTGCGGACTCCGGAAGTAATGCCGCATCTGTTAAACGAGATTGCATGATAAGATCATTGAAAAACGATCTTGCCAATATTCTCGATTGGAGCAAAGTGAATCTCGTCGAATTCAATGCATCTAAGTCCCAAAGCTGTCTCATCTCATTAAAACAAGATCATTATTTATCCACTCCTGACACACCATCTTTGCACATTCTTGGCATTAATATTTCCAGTAAGTTAAGGTGGACAGATCACATCTTCTCTGTAGCCAAAGAAGCATCCAAATGTCTCGGATTCTGAAAAGGTGTAAGAAATATTTCAGCCCGTCAAATCTAGCGCTCTTCTACAAGTATTATATCAGACCTAGAATGGAATACAATTCCCATATCTGAGCCTGGGATGGTCGCACAGGCTTAGCTTCATTGGATGTAGTCCAAAATATGTAGTCTGATCCCTTATGCAAACCGCGCGCATCCTTTTACCCTTAAAATTACCTTCCGTGGTACAGTAAAATTCCGTGAAGTTTTTTATCCCAAACTGTGCGAATGGGGAACAGTCTACCAACTTCTGTCTTTCCTTCGGCATACAATCTGCGAAAGTTTAAGAGTGACATAAGTACAGATTCCCTAATTCCTTTCTCTATCTCTTTCCTGCCATGCTGTGTGCTTTACATCATAGGGTATCCCCTGAGCTTGGCTTAATAATAATTAAGTTTAATGAAGCATTTACAATGCAGAGTGGAGTAAAGTGGCAACTGGCATCCTTTTTTCGCACGCAGTAGTGCATATGGCTGTTTGATTCAGAGTAGCGCAGAGTGGAGCTGCATGAAAATAGGTTTTATTCTAATTTCACGCTGGTATTTCCGAAAGCTTACAAACTGGAATTTCGAACTACTAGTATGTAGATGGCGTGGAGAAAGCTCCGTATTTCTTTTTATCATAACTAATATGTTTTAATGTTGTTTTGTGATTTAATATTTTTTATGAATGGTAATAAAAAACAAGATGTATTTTTGCACACTTCATTACTAAAAAACCTAAAAATTTTTGTTAATTTTTATCTAGTTTCGAAGCAATCTGTGTCTCCTTTTTCGAATTTATTATTTTGACACCGACAAGAATGTTGATTTGGCATTGCTATGGCATTTTGTTATATTAATTTCAAAGTTCGTTGTTGATTCGGCGTTGTTATGGCGATTTGTTACGTTTAATTTCAAAGTTCGAATTTCATTCTGCGCTGTATTGTGAGAAGCTTTGGTTTGAACTTAAAGCTTACTCTGCTCCATTCTGCATTGTGAATGCGGTATAAGGTATGAAAGGATTGTATAGATTGGAGTGAGATTGGGACCCCTCGAAGTCCTTTGAACCTAGACCACTACAGGATCCAGGATTCATCCTCAAGGTTTACGAGGCATTGCTCATAAATCCCAGGCAAATACTTTAACAAAATTTAAAATTGGACCTCCTTATACAGTTCATTCAGGATTGATGACCAAAGAAATCTGTATTATCTCCATACAGCATTGCCAATAAGTCTTATCCTGATCCGTGTCTAGGTGACCACTGGAGAAGAGTACTCAATAAGGGTGGACATAAATTTTTGCAAAGTGGGTTTGTTTTAGTTCTAATAGCTTGGCATATTTCCCCAATAATTGTCTTATTGTTCTACTCATGGGATCTTTAGGTTAAGTCGTGTACATTAATGTTTCAGACTTTCTCTCTCTCTCAGATCTTGCATGTAGGAAGTTTTACCTAGGAGTTTTAGCGATATTCGTCCAATCTTTTGTCGCGTTCTGTGGGCAATGTATTTTTCTCCCAATCATTTGCGAAGACTTATTAGTTTTTAAATGGAAAAAAATTCGAAGCTTTGCAGTTACCATGTGATCGTGGTTCAAAATTCGAAACGCTGATATTACACACCTTCCGTTGAGCTATTGAGATAAAATTTAAAACACTTTTATAATAAAAAATTAATATAAAATCAAATTAGCAGCTGCAATATGTCGGAGGAATAATGAATTTTTGGTCAAAAATTAGAATTTCAAGACGAACTTTTTCGTTTATGGTCCAATTTAAATCAAAATTGATATCTGAGGGTTTGCGGGGTTAAAAATTATGAAAATATAGTTAAAATATTGAAAAATGCAAGATGGGACGAATTTTACTATTTATGTTCCAATACGACTTAAAATCAATAACTAGGGATTTTCGCGATAGCATATTACGAAGTTTTGCTCAAAGTTTAAAAAACAAAAATGTTGCAGACAAATTTAGCCACTTATGCCCCAATTCGGTAATTTGTGGGCTTCGACGTAGCCGATTACGGACAAAATGTAAAAATATTATTATTATACAGGGTTTTCCAATAAGAGGTGTTATTTTGATATTCAAAGAAAAATGCCATTTTTTGAGATAACTGATCGGATCTTTATTTCATTATAAAGAGAAAGGTATGCCGTTAATAATGGAAAATAACATCAGCCAAATGACCACCACGACCACGCCTACAGGACCATATCCTTTTCATGAAATTTTCCATAATCAAATCGCAAAGTGGCTGCCCTATATCCTCGATAGCCTCACGAATTTCATCTTTGAGGTCTTGTATCGACGCTGGGCTGTTGGCGTAGACCTTCTCTTTCACGTGGCACCAAAGGAAGAAGTCGCAAGGTGTTAAGTCACAAGATCTCGGTGGCCAATTGTGATCACCTCTTCGAGAGATAACACGGTTCGGAAACTTTTCCCGTAAAAGATCAATGGTTTCGTTGCTTGTATGGCACGTAGCGCCGTCTTGTTGAAAGTAAACGTTGTCCAGATCAATACCATCCAATTCCGGCCATAAAAAATCATTAATCATCTGTCGAAAGCGCAATCCATTCACCGTAACTGTTGCTCAAGCCTCATTTTCGAAAAAATAAGGTCCAATGACCCCGCGGGACCATAAACCGCACCAAACAGTCACATGTTGAGGATAGAGAGGCTTTTTAACAATAACTCTTGGGTTTTCCGAGCCCCAGATGCGACAATTTTGCTTGTTGACGAAGCCATCGAGGTGGAAATGGGCCTCATCACTCAAGATGAGTTTTCGATGGAATTCCGGATCATTTTCATGCATTTCACGGACACAATCAGCAAAGACTCGACGTTGTTGATGATCGGCCGGCTTGAGTTTTTGTGTTAACTGAACTTTATAAGCCTTAAGACCCAAATCTTTATGCAAAATACGGTGTAATGACGTTTATGGAATGCCTAATTCCAAAGAACGACGAGGAATGGACAAACCTGGGTTTTCTTCAACACTTTCGGCTACAGCAGCAATATTCTCGGCTGTTCTTGAGCGACGTGCACGGGTTTCATTCTTCACATCACTAACTTGTCCCGACAGCTCGAATTTTTCTACCAATTTCTGTATTGCGGTCCGACAAGGTGCTTCACGACGACCCAAATATGTTCGAGTTTTACGAACCGTCTCTGCCACATTTTCACCATTTTTATAGTGAATTTTAATAATTTCAGTACGTTGTTGAATCGTGTATCGTTCCATTTTTATTAATGGCGTAGTTTCTACTTGTCAAATGTCAAAAAATGACAGCTCCAAAAGTGACATCTACCGAAATAGCGGGCTAATTAAAATAACACCTCTTATTGGAAAACCCTTTATTTCTAAATGGCACGATCTAAACGGAGTCACTGTTGAGATGCAGATAGCCTTTATTATTAGATGGCATATTTAAATAATTTACAAGAAGTACTTCGCGTTATGGCGGTATTTTTAGCAAGTGCGTTAAGTACCAGTATCGGCACGTGTACTTGAGAATCTTTTGAGTACCAGTACCGGTATTTGTAGTTGTGCTTAAATAACATTTAAGTCCAGGTCCTGGTACTGATACTAATATTTAAGTACAAATGTACTTAAGTACTTCATGGGTCTGTAGTTTGGTACATATGTATTTTAGATCAATTATTTACGAATTTATTAAGCACGAATAAAGAGATAGTTAAAGTTTGTATACGCTTTAGTTTACGATTTTTTTCTGCAAACTTATTTAGCACCTGTTGTGCTGTTAGTTTGTTTGTAATTATCTCATTTTCAATGTTTACGAGTACTATGGTCGAAAACCTGCATTGAAGCAGTTGCTCTTCTTAACCAAGTTTTAACTCGATAGAAAAGCTCCGTTCACAACCGGCCGAGCTAACAGAAAGACCCAGAGCTGCTTGCAGCTACTTGTGTAAATGTGGGCAGAAGTCTTTATTAATTTGTTTCAGGTACAACTTTATAAATGAGCAACTGACTGTGCCAAAGTTAGTGATAATATTGCCCATCACTTGGTTGTAAATATGTATCTTGCAATATTCGCATGGCCTTGGCCTTGTATCTGATGGAAAGTCCACTAAATTACTATTACCTAGAGTGGACTTTATCAGAAAGTCTTTTAATACCTCCGGTTGCCTTTTCCTTTTCGAGACTCGAATAGGTTCTCTAGACAAATTTAATATTTTTTTGTGAATTTCGCGGTTTTCCAAAGTATTTATTGTCCTAATATAGTTTTATTCCATAATGTAATTTAAGAAGAATATTATTGAAGCTTTTAAATGCACAGTAAATATTTCTTTTATAAGGAATAAAGATAATCAGCCATAACTGAATCCGTTGGAATCAGAATCGAAAAAGCTTAAAAAAGCTTTTTTTCCGGAAAATTAAACAAAGTTCTACGAAATTTTCAAAATTTCATTGATTTCAAAGGTTATCAATTAAAATTTCCGCACAAACAGTCAAAATAAATCTCTGCATGATTTCTCCTACGAATCACGCCATTGTGAAAATTCAGTGGAATCAGAGTAATCTCAGAATAGTTTTTAAAAATTTTAAAAATATTTTAATAGGTTTTCTTGAAGAAAATAACTCGTTAAAGTCTTTTCGCTTTCGATCCGAACGGATTCAATTTAATTAGGCCTAAGATTGTACAAATTAACGAATGTTTTTGGGAATTTTCATAATTTCCTAGGGGAGGGGACAGTCCGCATTCTGGGGGAGGGGGACCCCACCCTGGTCCTTACCTAGTTACGCCAATGGCCATATTTTTGTGTTGTACTAGTTTTCATCCTGATATATCTTCACATTTAATATCAATTGTATACTAACTTGGTTTGGTAAAATAGAGAGAGAGAGAGAGAGATAAGTTTAAATTAAGCCTCATGTAACTCTCAGGGGTTGGAATTTACCCCTATCATATAAATTTGTTCCTTTTTGTATCAATTCTGCTGATATATTACGGCAGCAACAATTCAAGGTACCCAGTACATTGCTTAATAGAAGAGTTGAGATCATGGAAAATTTCACAACTTAACCGAAAAATCTGTGAAAGAAGAGACATTACCAAAGGATGATTTAATAGGTGAATCTGTCCTTGGAATGATTTCTACTTATGTGTCACTTATAAATTCATTACCGAGAGGATAAATTAAATTAAATTTTACGAGTTAAACTCCATTTATTAATGTTTTTCGAAACACTTTCCAAATTACTTATAAGCAAACATAGATCTAAGATCATTTCAAAGTGTCACAGCATTTGAACTTCACCTTGAATTGAATAAAGCAAACAAATCCAATTGAACGCTTTCATATAAGTAGCGATTAGTCGGCTGTGGTTGGTTTTCAATGTCGAGGCAACGTTTTTTGTCCTAATGCACTCCATGTCTAGGTCTAAATGATAAACTCAACAAAGTAGATAACCCGAGAGCAATTTGATTATACTTCTTATAAGGAAACTGAATTGCTTAAAGCATTAGTTGAGAGTATCTTGTGAATAATTGGGTTAAG
Organism: Dioctria rufipes; assembly: GCA_963924295.1. Taxonomy (NCBI): domain Eukaryota; kingdom Metazoa; phylum Arthropoda; class Insecta; order Diptera; family Asilidae; genus Dioctria; species Dioctria rufipes. The sequence continues at coordinate 273,613,409 of OZ002741.1, read as the reverse complement.
TAGCACTGGAATTGAACCACCTTTAAAAGGTGTCACAGTGAATTGATGGAAGCCGACTAGTGTAATTTTATTAAGCAAAGAGAGTTTATTGTTGAAAAAGTATTCCAAGTAGTATCAATTAAGAAATGTACATTTTAAATTTAAAAGTTTTTTGGCTATCTTTTTTTCTGTTGAACTTTCATAATATTTCATGTGAAAATTCTAATAAGAAAGATGAAGCTCGTTGGTTGTCTAATGTTGAAATCATGAAAAGTTATATGGACTTCACTGCAGATCCCTGCACAGATTTTTACCAGTACGCATGTGGTAAATGGTCTAAGATAAATGACAAGATCGATCATGGGGATGTATTGGGTTTGATAGAAGTGAAAATAAATAAACAAATTCAAAATTTGCTTGAATTGCTTGATTTGAAAAGTGCGGGGAAAAATAGTGCGCTGATAAAGGCAAAAAATTTTTATCGATCGTGCATTGATGGTACGGATCAAAATATTCGATCATTTTTGGATAGCTTTGAACTGTTTAAAAATTTGAAACCAGTGAACAGTAATGAAACGAATAAAAATGCTGAGTGGATAAAATCAGTCGCAACTCTAAGACTGTATGGTGTTAATGTTCTTATTGAAGAATCAGTTTTACCGCATTGGAATAACTCAAGCCAAAATGTTATATACCTCGACAAAGCGAAATTTTCATCTCTAGATCAAAACTATTATTTAGATCCATCTTTACAGCATTTTCTTATGATTTATAAAATTTCAATAGCCGAACTATTTGGATCTCTTGGTATTAATGGAAATGACTCTTATGTAATTGCCTCAGATATAGTTGATTTTGAGAAAGAATTGGCAATCATTATGTCAAATCAAGACGAAAATGCCGATGAAGCCGAAGAGATGGTTTTAGGATATCTAATTCAGTTAATTCCTCAAATCGATTGGGTTAAATATCTTTCAATCATTATGCAAAGAGAAGTAGACCTCTATGAAACAGTAATTGTAATAAATATAGGTTATTTGCAAAGATTAGCAGACATAGTAGAGAGTACGTCAACGAAAAATCTAGTGAATTACTTTAAATTCAGAGTCTTAGCAACATTGGATGACGTTGCAAGTTTCAATGAGGAGGGATGCACAAATCTTCTACGTTATAAACTAGGATATGCTCTATCTGTGGCATATGTTGAAAAATATTATGATCAGAAGGATATTGACGAAGTTATATGCATGATAGAAGAATTGAAGACTTCATTTAATGACATAATCGACCAAACTAATTGGCTAGATGACCAGACAAAAGAATCTGGAAAACTCAAATTGAGTTCAATTTTATCGAGTGTTTCTCTGAATATAGAACAAAAGAGTAGACGTCAAATTGATAACTACTATCGAGATCTTGAAATTGATCGTTATGATTTTCATGAAAATTACTGGAGAATTATGAAGTATGCAGTTCGAAAGGAACATGAAAGACTTTCAGCAAGAAACATAAGATCTGAGCATGATAAAAGCCAAACAGTAGCTAACGCGTATTACTTAAAAACTCAAAACTTAATAGTAATTCCAGCAGGTCTACTGCAAGCACCAGTATATGATCGTGATTACCTTAAATCTTATAATTACGGTGTATTGGGAGCAATTATTGGTCACGAAATATCACACGGATTTGATTATAGCGGAAAAGATTATGATGATGAAGGTAACATCCGTACTTGGTGGGATGATAAAACTATTCAGATGTACAACGAACGCATCCAATGTATGATTGAGAAATACAACAATTACTCTGTAGCTGGATTTGATGAAGTTAGAAGTGGTGAAAACACTATAAGTGAAAATATCGCAGATAATCTTGGATTGAGATTAGCTTATCGGGCGTATGAAAGATTGGAGCAACCAAAACAAATTATTGGAGGAATTAATATTACCAATAAGCAATTATTTTTCTTAAGCTTTGCGCAGTTTTATTGTAGTGAATTTCATAGTTCTGTTTTGAAAAAAATATTTTCGGAACATAGCATTGACAAGTATCGAGTTATTGGATCACTTTCTAATTTGGATGAGTTTAGTTCTGAATACAATTGTCAGTTGGGGCTATCAATGAATCCTGTGGAAAAATGTCGAGTT
>OZ002741.1:270574739-270611083 GCA_963924295.1 Dioctria rufipes | reverse complement strand
AAATGACGTCATGGGCTGTCTCTGGTGGTAACCCAAAAAGTATCATATTCGCTTTGAAAATATTCTCGAGTACGCTATTAATTCAATCACACAAACAAAGTCTTGTTGTGATTTAATATTAATGCCATTCCGACATTTTTACATTTGATATTATTTGAAAGGCAACAGTTATTATTACGACCACTCTACTATTATTATATTATATTATCCTCAAAATTATTCCGCAAACAAATTACCAATCACTTTCCGCACAAAATTCATATCATATTTTGACATTTGACATACACAAGCAAACTTTTTCAGGTGCAGTCTGAAACCGTTCGATTGCCTGGATGTTCAAACGAAAACGAAATAATTTCGTACTAAAATTCCACAAATTGTTAAGTAAAATAATTACAACCCGAAGTCCAATTTCCTCAAGTAGGCCTAATTAAAAAAAAAAAAAAAAAAAAAAACTGGCAAATTGAGTGGACTGAGGGCAAATAACGACCGAACCCACCGAAGAAGATAATTTCCGACATTTTGAAAGAAATCGTAATATATAAAAATCACGTGTCAATGCGTTTGTACACGCCCACCCAACTGCTTTCAATGAAATTTTATTAATGTGTTTGGTTGGTTCCAGCTTGAAAGATAGGATAGCCTTGCACGAAAGATGGCGCTGTTATCGAGATCTAAAAAACTGCCTCAGAACGCGTCGACGACGTGAAAATCTAAAATTTTGTACATAGCATTTTCATTAAAATTGCAAAGACATGCTCAAAAACGGACAAAATCGGGCGACCTCTTTATGGTGTGGCCATACAAAACTTTTAGTTTTTTACTATATATTTGGAAACTGCCTGAGAACGGGTTGGTGCGGAGAGCTCAAAGTTTGTACACGGCATTTTAATAAAAATTGTAAACTTATAAGTTCAAAAATGAGGCAAATCGAGCAACTGCTTCGTAGAGTTGCCATACAAAAATATTTCATTTTTAACTATATACTTGGGCACAGTCTGAGAACGCGGGGAACTAAAATTTGGTTCAAGATGTTTTCATAGTAATAGTAAATAAAATTACAAAAATGGTCTGAATCGGGAAACCCCTTCTTGATGTTGCCATCCAAAACTTTTGTAGTTCACTATATATTTGGAAACTGTCTGAGAACGCGTCGAAGTGGAGAGCTCATATTTTGTGCACGACGTTTTCATGAAAATTGCAAATACAAGTTCAAAAATGGACGAAATGGGGGGACCTATTTTTGGTATTGCCACGCAAAACAGTAAGTTTTCACTATATATTTGGACACTGCCTCATACGTCGACGTAGAGAGCTGAAATTTTGTACACGGGCCTTTTGTAAAAAAACAAAAAAATTAAATTAAGTTCAAAAATGAGAGCAATCGGTCAACTTCTTCGTAGGGTTGCTATAAAAAAATTTTATTTTTAACTATATACTTGGGCACTGTCTGAGAACGCATCGACGTGGAGTACTAAACTTTGGTACATGGTGTGTCCGAAGGACACATATGCAAAGTTCATGGTCGCGACCACTCGTATAGTTCTTATGTTGTGGTAATGAAATTCTTGTGTATTGTCTGAAGTCAAGCGCTATATGGTAGGATTTTGAGTGTGCTTTATAATCCATTTTATACTCCTTTCTTATGAGAAGTCACAAAAAAATTTCACGCTGCATCAACGAAGTTCAAGTCATCTTTGGGCACGGATATATTGCAGACGTTTGTCCCGTTTTTGTATTAGACTGCCGATCCACCGAAAACGTAAGAAATTTTCTTGAAGTATTATATTTCAAACAATCACTAATTATAATCAAATTTGTGGTATGAATTTCTTCTCAATCCCCGTTGGGGGAGTATATGACGAAAGGGTGAACCATAGCAATTAGTACAGTCCAGTCATTAGTTCAGTGAAATTTTTTCACAATAAATGAGTAGTTTTCTGAAAAATCCAGCAATACTAAATTTTCAATCTCCCGAAAAGTATTTTTGTTGCATCTGAGGTATTGACTTTGTTAGTTGCTCTCTGAAGAAAACAATGGCGTAATAAGCCTGATAAACGTTTCAAGAGGTAGGTGATAAGTCATCTCAAATTTGGAACGTGTGGTGCAGATTTAACAGTTATACGTAATATTTTGAAAAAAATTGGTCCTGAAAGCACCTTCAAAAAGCTGCCTCAATTTATAATATTTGAGAAATGTCTCGCAGTTTCACAAATAACATTCCATGCTAGAGGGGGATTGTACATCACCAGAAAAATGTATATTGATAATCGGAAATGAAAGCCTGCCATTTCAAATCCTTAATTGTTAAATATGTGAAAAGCAGCAGATGAATTACAATTTACTCATCGTACACATTATTACCACAAAAATTTCTTATCTTCACTGACTCAAAGTCTCTCTTTCCAAGTATTCACCAATTAATTTCATCACTACAGTACAATTCCTTAAATAGGCGTATGTAAATATATGATGAATAAGGTTTGAATCAATTCTCTTCAAATAATTGTTAACAGTTTTGTAAGAGTCTTTATGAATTTTCTATTGCTCAACTTGGCTGGTCCAGCATAAGAGATTAATTAGCTAAGCGCTCAAGTAAATACATAGCATTTCGCCTCACATGACTCATACTCACAATTTTAACTGAGATTATATATGAAGTCTAATTAGCATTTTTCTTCTGGCGTTTACTGCAGGCAGGAACTATCCGTACTGGAGAGTATTCGTTCGTGCTGATACGAAACGCCTCATTCATTGCTTTCTATCTTAAGCTTTTCAATCAAATATATCTCAGTAGTACTATTAGTATCGCTCTTTCAGATACTTTAGTTCTTGATGAATTAGAGTTTTCCACTGAAATTAAATTTTCCCTGAACGTAAAACAAATAACCCCATTCATATTGAATAAGTATTGCAGCACTTAAAAACGATTTTTGTATTTTTATGACTATCACACCTTGGTATCAAACTCGTAAAACCAATAATCCTTGATCCTGAAGCCAAATTGTAACCCTTGATCAGAACTGCACTAGAATTGTGAAACTGCATTTGTAGTTAGCTATACTTTTACACAATGTATGTAAGGTTTTAACTACAGGTGACTTTATATGAAAGGGAAAAGTAAATAACTATACAGGTAATTCTTGTAGGTCTCAGGTAGTTCTGAATTTAAAAATGCAGCTATATATACATACATTCCACATTAACTTACATGCCTACCTATTGGAAATACTATTCCTATGCACACCAGCGTTAATAACTAGACTAGATTTGAATTATCACGATATTAGTTAAATCATTGATTATTGTAGAAACTAATAGATATGCAAAGCCTAACTTGACAATTACACAAGAGATGGCGATACCTGTACCGAATGAATATATACTTAAATCAGGGACACCTTGCAAATCTCTGATTGGGCATATAAATTATCAAATTATTGCGACGTTAATACACTTAGAAAACAATGAGAAAAAGGACACTTGTACTGGAGGTTCTTTAGTTGGATAATTTATGCCAGAAACTTAGAACTTATTTACAAGCGTATGTAATTTTGAATAGTAGTCGATTCTCTTGTCTTGTGTGATACAGAGTTTTCTATGCATACGACTTGTTTGTTTTATCTAATAAAATTGATGCGCTTTGAACAATCAAATTTCTTAGACCATATTGGAAGTGTTGTTATTAATTCTAAGATTAGTGTATACTTAGTTTTTCCTAAAGTTTTATTTATATTTTTAATTAAATTTTTATAAATTAAATCATATTTAAATTTACGTCATTATTCTTTGTGAAAATATTTTCCTAAAATTTACAGATTATTTAACACTTATTACAAAAAAAAAAAAAAAAAAAAAACAATTTATATTTAACGATTAGGAATTTCTCAATGTCACATGAGCGCCTTTATCTTCTGAAGAGATTTATCTAGGTTCTCAGTAACCCACTCCCCCCAAACAGCGCGAATCGAAACGGCAAACATTAAAAAATTACCATACGCGTTCAAGTATACACATGAACACTTCTTATTTTTTACATTTTCAGGTTGGCTATACAAATCCGTTGTATTCTAAAAAACCAGCAATTATTTTTCATTTTATTTAACATATAATAACCTTTGGTCGTTCCATAAATAATAGAGACATGGATTTGATGCCATAGTAAAAAATAAGCTAGGGAACAGGAAAAAACAGAAAGAGCAAAAGGTATTTCGTATAAGAAAGAACTGAATACTCTTCAGAACGGCTGGTTCTTGCTTGCCGTATACGGCAGGAAAAAAAATAGTTTTAAGTCCTTGCTGATACGAAAAGCCCCTTGCACTTTCATCAGTTTCAGTTGCAGTTTTAGGAACAATCTTTTTTGTTATAAATTTTTTAAATTGATTATATTTTCTACGAAAAGTCTTTTTCATTTTTTTGTAACAAAAAACAGAGTTGACCTAAATTCACGAATCTTCGTTAATATACAGCGCAACAATAAATAAAAAAATAAATAAAGAACAATTGAAATGATCAGCTATTACTATGAAAGAGTAAAGATAATCAAAGTATGAATATGTTAAAGTAAGGTAGCTAAATCAAGATATAATTAATTATTATGTTTTTCAATGTAAAAATATATTATAAGAATAAAGAAAAATAAAAAAAATATGGGATTTACATGTACCCAGGTCTGCTTTAGAACAGAAAGAGGTTCAAGATCCTTATTAAACAAAAATAAGACCTCTAAACTAATATTAAGAATCACCGAGTTTACGAATGCCACGATAGCAATTTGTGCAAGTCATGTACTATGAAAGTATCCAAGCATTCGCCATGGCAAAGGCCGTCAACGTAATGATAAGCTGAACTTGACCAATTCGATGAACCCGAAATTGAGAGGTACGAGCAGATTCTTTTTTGGTTTTTGAATTCAACGTCGACAGCAAAAAAAAGAAAGGAAAGCAAGAAAAAAGACGATTGAAGATATATAGTCCAACAACATCCTGAATAGGAGAATAAGGACCCAGACAAACTACCCAAAAAAGGAACAAGGTAGTATTGCTCATTGAAAAAGTTGCCTACGTTGAAAGATAACCGAATGAAGAAAAGGAGAGCCACGCGGAACAAAACGCAGCTACATTAACCCTAGTTAAGAGAAAAAATTAAAGTTTAGTATAAGGCAAAGCGGGAAATTAGCTAAGCATAAAAAAATAAAGGAGAAAAAAATATAAATGTAGAACTAAAATAATTACGTAGATATTAAGTCCAAGATTTTTGCATTTTGCAACCAGAAAATTCTAGTCAACTACCAAATAAATGACGCTCTTCGCAGCGATCAATGATGATCCTGTCAGTATGGCTTACTCCCTGATCGTATTCTATTGCAATCGAATAGGGAACAAGGCACACTGATCAATTTTCCCTATACGATGAATGGGAGACCAAATACTCCCAAATTCTTTAATTTGATCCTAAATCAAATATCAAACAGATCGGGGATTTATGTACATTTTCTTTTTATCAAACTGCAGACAAGTTATATCCAGATATTAAATCGCATCATATAGAAAAGTGAAGTAGACAAATTTTAGCTATTGGAACAATCTTGTTAATGTGGTGATGGATATCATACAAATTGTTAGCTATTGAATTTGCAACAGATAATATATAAAACTCCAGTTAAAGTCTTTCAATGGCTGGTAATATATTTGGTATGATGTTCGGCACATAAGCAAGATATTTCTAAAATTTTTGCTCGGTTACTCGCGTCCGGTCGGGATTGGCTACCGGATAAATATATATTTATATTTGTATACTGTTCACGGAGCGTTGTTCACTAAAATAAAAGTTTTCTAATTGAGAGAATCCATTATGCATTTTTGGCAAGCAAGGGCGGATCCAGACATTTGCTCTAGGGGGGGGGGGGGGGGGGGCTATTAAAAATTTTTAAAATTATAAGTGGAAATAAGAAGGAAACTTATTACTTATATTACGAGGTATGATTAAAAAATACGGTGAATTGTTTTCATTACAAAGAAGGTAATAAGTTTACATCAAATTCGAAGTATTCTCTTTAAATGTAGATACTCTCCTTGGCTAGCGATGCACTTATCGCAACGTTGATTCCGTGATTGGAAGCGTTTCTGGAAGGTTTCTTTCGAAAGGGCCTTCAGCTGCTCTGTCGTCGAAAAAGGTGTCAAACGTTTTCCTTCTAGTGCAGTTTTTATTTTTGTTTAGAGCCAAAAGTCGCATGGTGTTAAATTCGGAGAGTTACGGTGGATGTGGACAGATAGCATTTATTATTATTATTATTTTTTTTTTTAAGAACGCGGGTATAGAGATCGAGGAGTGGCATAGAGCATTGTCGTGATGAAAGAGGAAGCCACTGAACCTTTTTTTCTGGCTTATCACGGACTCAGGCGAGATGTTCAATTCTCCTCCATCGCCTGTTTGAACGAATCCGTTTTTGAGGTCCAAGAATGTCTCGACCATTGCTGGTCTTCAACCCACTCATTTTCGCTTTTAAACCGCTCATGTCATTTAAAGACAGTCTTCAGAGTCACTACATTATCTCTATGTACTGATTTTAACAATTTATGACCTTCTTGGTACTTTCTTCCAACTAAAACAAAATGTAATATTAATACATGAAATCGTTACTCTTCCTACTCTGGAAGCCGACTGACCAGTCACAACTTTTTAACCTAAAGACTGACTTTCTGAATGAATCATGAGATCATTGTTGGTATTGTTATATCATACATAGAGTGGTGAAATATAACACTGAGTAAATTTGAAGCAATACAAAAGTTTAATACACCTGTACAAAATTTTAAGCAATAATATAATAAAGTATTGAAAAAAGGTGTCGTATTTTAAAAATCTAAAAAGCCTTTCGTAAGAAAGGAACGCACGTACGTTTACGATTGTTGAAGCTTGCTTCGTAGTTTTTACGAAATGTGAATTTCTTTTGATAATATAAAATGGACAAATTAGGAATATTTCGTACATATTCTTTAGAAAGCGATTGTGTAGTAATACACGCACTTTTGTATACTTATGGAAAATATCTTAAAATTAATAAAATACTTGCATCCTCAAACAATGAAGTACAGTTGCACTCTGTATCAATCAGTTTTCTACTAATTGGGTGCATTTCAAAGTAGAACTTGATCGACAAAACTTCGATTTGTAAGTCGGGCGTAATGACGGAAACTGGTAAAGTACATATAGCGCTAACAAATTTTCTTCGATGCACAGATCTTGCTAATAACTTCATATAGTTAAGAATACGCGTACATAACTATGAAGTTATTTGTGCAAGGTGAAAGATGAGTGTGGAAAGTGTTATTTTTAATTTAGGTATAATAAAGGAAGCAGGCGAAGTACAATCAGTGGAAATAGTTACAAATCATTTGTTCGACTTAATGGAGTTAATTCGATTAATAGAATTTGGAGGAATATTACCAATATTTTAAAGACATGTAGGTAGCTATATTAAAAAATAACGGTAGTGCATATAAAAGAGTTTTCCATTGCATATACAATGTAAAATAGACATCAATATTTTAATGTCAATGAACGCACATGATTTAGACTTGTCATTTCCTGCTATTAAGCAAGTTGGGGCTCGAATTAAATTCAAAGAGAAATTACGGAAATATCAGTAGGCTAATATAAGTGATTACCTCCTCAGCAATGTTTTAAAATTTTGAAATATATTTTGAATATTTCTTTATATTCAGGATTACCTAGCAGAAATTGAGAATTATTCTTACGCCCATAGTACATTATCAATAAGCCTTAGCGTTGAACAATGGGTTAAAGATAAAGAATCGAACCCATCTTCACATTGTTTTGTCTGTTGAATATGTACTTGAACACTGATATACATATTCATGATTCATCTCTCAAAACCAAAACAGAATAACTTCGAAATCTACATTGCAGCTTTTGAATGACAACAAACTAAACAATTCTGTTACTCCAAAGTTTTCAGTTACAGTGTTAGATAAATATTAGAAGCATACAGAAATCACAGCCCACTATCATTGCTCAGGATTTTAAGCAATATGAAATATCGAAATGTGATTTTACGAGTAATCGAAATAAACTCAACTGGTTTCAAATGTTTTGCTAAAAAAATAACTGAGCTTAATTTTCAAAGCGTTCCGTTTACAAAAGTGACGATTTTACTTTAAGCTGAAATATAAAACTTCAGCCGGGAGATTGATCATATCTTTAAAGTGAACTTCTTAATGAGACCAGAAATGAAAATATAAGATTTGTCGCATTTTTTGTCTAAGCAGGATAAAATATATTTTCAGGCTTTATTTAAACTAAAATAAATTAATAAATTTTTGAAAAAAGTTTTATAATTGATTGAAGTAGAGTAGTGTTATATGCAGTATGATTCTATTAAGAATTTGTATAGCCTATTCGAATGCATTGAGTTATCTGATACCATAAAATAACATTAATATTTATTTATTGGATCTGCTTTAGAAAATCGTACGAGATAGTAATTAATTTTAAACAAATTTATTTTGGCATACGTTTTTCCTTCAGATTTATATTAGTTAGTTTTTATCTTTATTTTATTTTTATTAATTTTTTTTATTGTATTTTATGTTGTTTTAGTAGTTTCACTCTGTAATGCATGCCTTTAGATATAGTCTAATTCAATTTTTGATCCTGTATTATCTTGATCAGGTATATTATTTATGTAGTTATTCGTTTAGTTTAGGCTTCCTTTTACCCACTTTCTGTTAACGATGCAGATAAAAGATTGTAATCTTGTAGCATCCTAATGAAATAAATTTGAATTTGAATTTAACGATAAACTTTCCAATATACAGATGATAACTATATATGATATATATATTGGCTTTTTTTTTGTACCTTGAAGTTTTTAAAATATATAATGTCAATATTTAATTAAAATATAAAATTAAGAGAAACTCTAAGAACTTTTGTGAAGGAAGAAATTATTTTCTATTTCTTAGTGTGGATTTAGAAGTAGTCTTTTTTAAAAAGATTTTTTTTTATATATATTTTCTATTTAATTTGATTAGAGTATAACTTTTGACTTTATTAGAGCTATAGCGGGGGTGATCGGAGCTCTAGGGGGGGCGATCGCCCCGACCTCCGCTCCCCTTGTATCCGCCACTGTTGGCAAGTTACAATTATGTGTGTTTTCACTAATCAGTATGATGACGAATAACAAATTATTTTCAGCCCAACTAAATATGTTTACTAGGAGAAGTAAATAAATGGACAAATCTACTTTGTAATTGATCCTCATTAAAGGAGATTTGTGCAAAATCAGATTTACATAAATGGAATAGAAACAATAAGTGCATCCTGTTATTTTGGGAAAAGATTTATTACTAAAACAGAACAAGATGCATGTAAGCTGTACAAAAAGCTGTAGTGTTATAAGTAAACATTGTAAATTTTGTGCCCTTACTCCATAGAACAAAACTGCATGTATTTACCTTTACTTAGCAAAACGGAGACACTCGGATAATTCAACTCAGGCACATGGCACAGTTCAAAATTGTTAATACACTTGAAAGGTGGTTTGTTTGACTTTTTTCTGAATACTATGAATGAAGTTAAGATTGCTCCGTTCATGTTTTATTTATATACCTCATATTGAGCAAAGCTGGTTGATCTAACCGCGGCAAAACTGGGGTACCCAAGCCAAGTTAAAATTCTAGTTCAGACTTCAAATTTCACCTTAACCCTTTACCAGCGAGAATACTTTTTGTGTCCAATTGTTCAAACCAACATTAAATAGCCACCTGAAAATTAAATCATTCAAAAGATTTTAATTCCAAGCATTTCTTATTATTGAAACTAGGTTGGGAACGAAACTACATATACCTACCTACAAGCTCGTCGATAAAGCAGTTTTTTAGTGGAGACAACAATCGACACATGATCGCTACATTCCACATTACAAAATCTCGAAACGATCGACAGAATTCATCAAGCTTTTAATTGAAATTAAAATCTATATTATTAGCAAATTATTACTTAGCTTAAAAGGCATAAAACATTTTAGTATTACCTAAAAATAATTTAGAAATGGCCATATTGTGTATGTATAGGTATAGTCTATTAGTTTAGTTAATACGTTGTACGTACTAAGCATAGCTGCTAAGGTCAATGCACTCGTCTGACCTACGCACAGCTGTTAAGGTCAACGGACTTTCTGTTGCTACCTACGCACAGCTGCTAAGGTCAATGTACTTTGGTTGTTATGCGCAAGGTAAAATAATTTGTTGGTGCCGTGCGCAGTTCAGAGGCAATATAAGTCGCAGGCCAACTTGAATCTTTCTCTTTTAGTATCCAGCTTCTATAGAGTGCGCATCATTTTGGAATTCGACTTGGCTAGTGTAATCAAATATAATTATTAACAAATTAACTTTATCTTGGGTAACGACTGAGATAAAGATATTTATTCTGGGTCTCGACTGGAATAAATTCTACTAACATAACAACTTTATCTTGGGTAACGACTGAGATAAAGATATTTATTCTGGGTCTCGACTGGAATAAATTCTACTAACATAACAACTTTATCTTGGGTAACGACTGAGATAAAGATATTTATTCTGGGTCTCGACTGGAATAAATTCTACTAACATAATAACTTTATCTTGGGTAGCGACTGAGATAAAGATATTTATTCTGGGTCTCGACTGGAATAAAACTTACTAACCTAATAACTTTATCTTGGGTAGCGACTGAGATAAAGATATTTATTCTGGGTCTCGACTGGAATAAATCTTACTAATAACAACTTTATCTTGGGTACCGACTGAGATAAAGATATTTATTCTGGGTCTCGACTGGAATAAAATTTACTAACCTAATAACTTTATCTTGGGTAACGACTGAGATAAAGATATTTTTTCTGGGTCTCGACTGGAATAAATTTTACTAACTCAACAACTTTATCTTGGGTCTCGACTGAGATAAAGATAGTTATTCCGGGTAGCGACTAGAATAACACTCACTAATCTCAAACCTTTATCTTGGGTCTCGACTGAGATAAAGATATTTATTCTGGGTACCGACTAGAATAAACACGACTAATACAACTTTGCTTTGGGTCTCGACCGAGGTACAGTATCTTGTTCCGGGGAACGACTAGAACAAGATAATCACTAACTATTTGATTACCAACGCCATAAAGTCGATTCCATAGTTTTATACTGGTGAGTACATCTTTGATTAATCATATATTATATTTCATATTAATTAATATATTTATATACCTATATATATATACATATAGTGCCATTGGTCAAAGTAGCCACAACTTTGACAGTATTATATTGAAATTATTATTGTGTAGTGAGTAAGCGATTTTTTTTGAATATATTGAAGTTTAGTTGTTAAGTGTGAAATTGAATTCTGTTAATTTTAGTTCTAGTTGTAAGGTTGTACTTAAGTTTTACGTGCGTACAATAAACCACTGGCTATAAAATATTCCCCAGCCTTATTATTTACAGTCCACATCCTTCTCTATATTTTTTCTTGAGTGTTCTCATTGGGCAGAACACCAATTCTTTTAATTTTCCAATATAATAAAGCTGTGTGTCCAAAAAACACTTTAAAAAAACAATTTTCAGCTTAGAGCTACTAGTTTCGAAATTATAGCCTGTTGCCATTTGGCAACATTAGGCGTTTATCTGGACAATAATTAACAAATCAAATTTTACTTTTCAAAGTATACAAAAGAATTTAATAAACGGTTTTTTAAGAAGATAACAAACATAAACATTTTTTAATTCCTTTAAACAAAACAAACATTATACCCAAGAATTTACATTAGTTATGTATATGTATGCATTTTATAAGTACGTTAGTCTTTCAAATGAAATTTTTTAAAACATTTCACACTTCGTACGTACAATGGAATTACAAACTGTCCCAGCACATCGACATTTAGTAGAAGAATGAATGACGAGATTATCAAACGATCATAACGAATTTCATCTTGAACACGGCAATTCGATGAGCTAAAAGCAGTTCTGAACTTGCCCGTGGATTTAGGACAGGTACCAAATCGAGTTAAATACGTTGTGGTGATAGCACGTCTGAAAGTAAGTGGAGAAATATCCGCTATGGATTTTCGATATAATATCCAAGCATTTTTTTATTGCGACATCTAAAAACCATATAAATATTGGCCACCAGAAAATATTTCCCCTAACAGATATCCTGTAATAAGTTATATTCTCGTCCATTCCATCAGTGCCTCCCATGAATTTATCGTACATTTTTAGCAGATCAGGACGAGAGACCTGCTTTATTTTCTTTTCAGATCGCGAGTATATGCCAATGTTACCCAAGGGCGCAATACCGCATTGTGTTGAAGTGACAGTTACTACGTTATTATCGAGCCAATTGGCAACAATGACACCTTCATTAGTTGACCGGTAATCATAAGCGCCTCGTTCTTTCTTCATTGCCTTCTTAGAAATCAGGCGACAGTTTTTCGGAATTCTATTTTCCTTCATAGTACCTGTTCCGTCAAAACCTGAGGTTTTTAAATGGTAAAGGAGAGGTAAGCCCGAGAAAAGATTATCAAAATAAAAACTATAAGGTAGATATTTTTTCTCGTCGGGAAAAGAATCTATCATCTAAATTAGAGGACCAGCAGCTTTTCCGAACTGCACCTGATAGTCTTCATTGTCTTTTTATCTTTGCCTTGATACACTTGAAAATTTACTAAATATCCGCTTTGAGTATTGAGTGACCAAACTTTATACCCAAATCGTATGAGCTTGCCTCTGATAAATTGCTTGCAGCTATGCTTACCATAATAAGGAACCATTGACTCATCATAGGACAAATTTTCCTCATGCACACAATTTTTAATGAAATTCTGCTGTAATTTATCGATAAATGGACGTAATTTAGTTAACTTATCATTCTTGTCGAGAAAATTGTTATCAGCGCAATGAATAAAGCGTTTTATTTTTAAAAATCTGTCTCTACGCATTGAATTAGCCACCATGATATTTTTCATATCGTCTTGGGAATCCCAATAACCTCTCTCGCTAGGTAAGCTATTATATCCAGAAACTATTAGGATAGTTATAGAATATGGTTATCTGTGGGTCTGGACAATTAATAAATGAAGCATATTTGGTGGATTCTTCAGTCATAAAACTTATAATGTCGTCATCCCGATTCTTTGAATAATCAGGTTCAGGAAATCTTTTTATATTACTTTTTATATCTTTTTTTCCCCACTTATATACTTTCCTTTGCTTTGCTCCCTTTGAGTTTTGATGAGGTGGCTCATCGCCTACGTCCTCTTCATCCTAATTGTGCTCTTCCCTGGTATTATTTATAATAAATTCAGCAGGTGCAAATAATTTCCTTCCATTCAAATTTTTTATAAAGAATTGCTGTCCGTCTTCATCTCCAGAATCTTGATCAGTAAAGTCGCATACATCCGGAGGCTCAATATAAATTGCTGCATCTTCCATGCATACTAATTCTAAATAGTCAAGAACTTCATTTATTGTCAACGATATATCAGATAAAAATAATATGACAGAAAAAAACAAAGCGCTAAGCAGTATATAAGTGACATGACTTTTTTTATGTGACCCTGTACATTTTGTTTTACTATACATCCGCCTAACGTTGCCATATGGCAAGAGACAAATGAACCTGCCGAAAAGCACACAAGAAATTTTCTAATAATTTAGAAATATTACGAACAATATTCGGCAGACATTTTCCCATAATTTAATATTAGTAAAGTTGTCTTTAAGGGTAATTAAATTAGAAAATCTTACTCACCCCTGACGTAAATCCATTGTCGCAGTAAATTTTTTTTTTTTCCTACTTAAAACCCTTGGAAATATTGCACTTACCGCCTCAGAAAGCAAACTGCACAGTTCGATACCCACACAGTCTAGTGTTGCGAGTATGTTTACGAGTTTGGTCGAACTCGATAACGGCAGCTGAGCTTCTAAGAATTCCAAATTCCTAGATGTGCCGAGTGTTGCCATATGGCAACGCAAGGCGGTAAAGGGTTAACTTAAGTTATTTGAAATTTAAATCAAATTGAATTTTTACAGATACTTCCTTGGAGTTGAATTGGGATTCCTTGATTTGCAAAAAAGAAACATATTACATTTTGACCTGTATGTTTATGATGTGTTCATATTTCATACCTTTTCAATAAAGAACCTAAATCAGCTGTATTTAGATATTATTATTATTATTATTTAGATATATTTAGATATAGTTGTATTTCTAGTAGAACAAAGGCCATACTCTACAGGTAATCGATAACTAGTATGTTACGGTAACTAATTTAGTCCATTCAAACACCTATGTAATATTTTTTTAGCCGCATCCTTATTCTTACCTTAAGTATATACGAGGTGTGTTCAAAAAGTAAAGTGACTTTATATTTTTATCAAAAACTTTTTACTTATTCATCAATATTAATGTTATCCCATTTAAAGTAATCCCCCTCAGATATAATAAACTTGTGCCAACGCTTTTTCCAATCTTCGAAGCAGTTCTGAAAAGCACTTTTTGGCATAACCTTGAACTTTTTCAGCGATGAACTTTTTATCTCCACCTTTTACCTCCTCAGTCGCAGGGGGCTTCGTCACCAGTTATGACCCTTTTTGAGTAAATCACAATCATCATTGACGTCATTCAACAACTGCTGAGCGATGCTCATGCGACGGTTCTTCTGGTCAAAAGTAAGCAATATCAGAACAAATTTCCTTGAAACACGTCTCATTTCCAACACATCCGACAAAATTTGATGACACGAGACAACCGAGATGCCGACATCATTAGCAACTTCTCTACTGGTCACTCGACAATTTCCCAACACCATTTCTTCACTTCTTCAACGTTTTCATCAGTTGTTGATGTGCTGCGGCGTTCAGAGTGACGTTCGTCATTTCATCTTCTTGGCCTCTCTGGAAGAGCTGTACCAATTATAAATATTTTTTTTACTCAAAGTAGATTCATTGTATGCCATTGTCAACATTTCGATTATTTTTATGCATTTAATTTCATTTTTTACACAAAATTTAATGCAAATTCTTTGGTCCATTTTTTTTTTCGACAGCAGAAAATCGCCGAGCACATCAAACACTTCTAACCTTTATGCCTTATACAAACAAACAAAGAATGCTATATAGTTAAAACTGTGAACATATGTTCGGGACAAGTGTACCAACACAAGAAATAAAATAAATAAAAATCGAAAATCGAATGTACGTAGCCAGCGAAATTTGAAAAGTCACATTACTTTTTGTATACATCTCCTATACCCCAATTTGCCTGGACTCTTCTATAATCCACCAATTTGCTCATAAAAGTTGTAGAATCTGTAGCAAATATGTTTACGTAAGTAATCAAATTGTAACTTGTTCAATAAAAAGAAAAAGCATGGCTGTTCGGTCCTCTCATATACATAAATTCCTGCTGGTTCCATTTTGACAAAGTAAACGAAAAAAAAAAATATCTAAATATTTAGATAAAGTTATAAAATGCTTATGTGACCATCACAGAAATTCCTTCTTCCAGTCCAGCAATGTGCTAACATTCCTCCAATAACATTCCTCGTCTGGAATACTTACATAAATAATTTATTTCTATATCATAGAAATTTAGCATAAACAAAACAAACTTACCTCGCAATCCGTATCATAAATCCGGCTATCACTTTAACTTTGATCATTCCATTTATGAATAATGAATGATATCGGCGGCAACCCATAACAAGAAGAATGAGATGAAAGAATTTATGAATGAAGAGAGTACAAATCCGCACTAACCTTGAGCTATAAAAGGCGGAGAACATTTAATGTCGATACCATTCCTCGTTCAGACCGGAATCCGAGTACTCCTAACCTGAATTCAAAGTTTTATTTGAAATTCTTGTCTTTATCGCAAAAGTTTAGTTCTGTTTTGAACATCCTAAACAGAAGCTTAATTATTTCCTATCTCAAAAGCATAATAATTTTGATTCTGTGGAAGCTTAATTACATCAAATTAATATCAAACTTTCTTCTTTCCAGCACTAGGAAAATGTGGAGCACAAAATGAATTAATTTAAACTTTTTCTAGTTTTATTTTTTTATTGAATGTTATTGAAGTAGTCGACTGGGGTCAATTGAAACATTTCTGAGATAATCGCATACTCTGACTACATTTCAACTTCGATCAGTTTCAATTACAACCTGGTTACCTAGGTATAAAAGCGCAATATTGTTTTAGCTTCATATAAACCACTCAAGTAGCAGAAGTATTTTAAGAAAAAAACATGGCAGATGTTTCAACTGACCCCTATACCTAGGTCAATAGAAACAGTACCTGAGATAAATTTTAACATCTGTAAATTAAAATACAATTAATTACTTATAATAATTTTATTTTTAATTCTTTGGAAATAAATCACAGAATTCATACTTTAAAAGCGAGAAAAGAACTCTATTTTCAAAACTAATTTAAATAAAACAAATCATTCAGAATCACAATTGTGACACAAATAAATGGTACTAACAGCTCTGCAAGCCTGGAGTGCTCAGAGCCGACACTCAGTTCTCTCCAGCAGTGACTCAAAATTGCAAATTACTGTGCAGCTGGAAAAAAATTACTGTTTTAATGGAAAAATTGCTGTGTGTAAACGTCGTTGAACAGAAATTACCAAAGTTATTATGTTTACAGTTTATTTCAAACTTCAGTTCAGCAACAAAAATAAAGAAACTACTTTTTCAGTTATTAACATAAACAAATACCCATAAAAATGTTCAGTTATTAACATGAACATAACTGTCTTCTGAATTGCAAATACAGGGTGGGCCAAAAGTAACCATGGGGTTTAAAAATAACTAACTTTTTCGTTTGTACATTGCTCCATACCCTGTTGACCGTTTCTCTTCATTCCTTTTTTACATGATAGCCAACTGTCTGTTCTTCATAGGTAAGCATGTTTCCCCACCCTACCTTACCCCTCCTTTTTTTCATCCTACCATATGTTACCAATTTAATTTTTAAACCCCATGGTGACTTTTGGCCCACCCTGTATATACAGGGTTGTTATTATATTCTGTCAGTAAATAAAATACGTGTAACTTTTGAATAAATTAATTAATTTTATTTATTTGTTTGAAAGTAATAAAACGGCTTATTAAAATTTAAAATATAGAACTTATAATTCAATTTGACTACCTTTGGACTTAATAACAGCTCTTAATCTCTTTGGGAACGAAGAGCAAGCGGTATGCACTACCTCTAATGGAATATCGTCCCAAACTTTCAACAAAACTTTTTTAAATTCACTAATATTTCTGACGTCCCAATTGGTTAGACGTCCAAGCATATAACCCCATATGGAAAAGTCTAGTGGGCTCAAATCGGGGGAGGATGGAGGCCATTCGTCCTTTAGTATAAAATCTGGCAAATTTACTTTGCACCAATCTTGAACCACGTTTGCTGAGTGAGCTGGTGCTCCGTCTGGTTGAAACAAAAAGTAGTCTTCACCGAACAATCTTCTGGCATGAGGCAGCATATGATTTTGCAAAACATCCGTAAAATAATAACTGGAGTTAATTTTAACACCTTTATCGATGAGAAGCAATGGCAATTTTCCCCTGCTACAAATAGCTCCCCAAACCATTATGTAAGATGAAGATTGAAATTTTTCAATAGCGCGTTTTTCTCTTGGAATGTCAGTGATATTAACTGCATAGCACCTATCGATTTGCGAATTCAATGTTTCTTCTAAAACAAAAAGCTTTTCATCTGAAAAAATTATTTCGGAATCAGCGTGCCATTCAAGCAAAATCTTGGAACGTTGATGTCGTTTTGTTTCCTGCAATTTCATTATACCATGAATTTTTCTTTTTTTATATGGTTTCATTTTCAGATCCTTTATTGATATATTTCTGGCTGTTGATCGACTGAATCCATGTTGTTTAGCGATTTGATTTTGCGAACGATTTCAATTTCTTCTAATTTTTTCTCGAACTTGTTTGATAACCGTTGGTGTACGAATCGTACGCTTTCTACCTGATCTTCGCCCATATTTCACTGAACCAGTTTCTTCGAAATCTTTTTATTGTACGAAAAACAAATCTATCGACAATTCCAGATTTTCTGCACTCACGAAAAATTGCCTTCTATTTCAAATTTCGCGAATTAACGCAATAACTAACGCACGCTTTCCTTGTAGATTCATTTTCTGTTACAAATTAGTGTGGGAATCGAAATGTCAAAATATTTCTCCCGCACTCTTGTATGACTTAATAAAAAATATTAGTTGTTACTTGCCGCAAAGGATTAATACGCAGTTGAATTTTACTGACAGAATATAATAACAACCCGTATACTTAGATTTTGAATATAAGAAAAACCGCCTCTTCTTCCATATTTTCGTGGTCATGCAAATATTTATACCCTAGATGAAATCTATAAAGTTACACTTAATTTGTTATTCCGTTTGTAATGGACAGAAATAATGATGGTAGAGCAAAATCGATTAGACACTCACGCATAATATTAAAAGTTATTTTGATTTTTGCATGTCCGTCTATCCGTCCGTCCATCCGTGCACGAGATAACTCGAGAACGCGTGTACTTAGAGAGCTTCACTTTTGTACGCGGGCTTTAAAAAAAAAAAGTAAAATCAAATTCGAAAATGAGACCAATCAAGCAACTCCTTCGTTGAATTGCCATACAAAAATTTTGTTTTCCACTATATATTTTGACACTGCCTGAGAACGCGACAATGTAGAGAGCTGAAATTTTGTACACAGTGTTTTCATAAAAATAGAAAATATAACTTCAAAAATGATCGAAATTCGCCAACCCCTTCTTGGTGTTTCCATATAAAAATTTAAGTTTTTTTACTGATCCTGTGTAAACGATCAGTCCTAGTTATTTTTATTGTACTAAAAGCTTCTTCAGAATATGAAATCGTATAAAATTAGTTATAATCATTTTTTCTGTCCGACGAACCGTTCTAGATATATATGCGAAAAACCACAGCAAAAGTCAAAATTAGTCAAATGGGTGACCATAACAAATTTCATACGGGCATTCATCTAGGGCAGGGGTCGGCCACCTTTCGGAGTTAGGAGCCATTTTTTTCCCGATGTGATAAATAATTTTTTTAAAGAGCAAAATATAAGTATATACATCGGTAATATGTATTACAAAAAAATAATATAACCGTTATCTGCTGTGAAACATGTATTTATTGTGAAATGAAAACATTCTATTTTGCATAATAACAGAACATATAAGTCAACACATTTAAGAAAACTGAAAAACTTTTTATATAACTTAATTTCAGTAGGTTATACATTTAGCTTTGCTTAAAATACAAATTAAATGTAAAAAATAATATAAACCCAAATATGTAATATTAGTGAGATTTTTGGGATTGCGTACAGACACAAAGTTTTTCCAAATTTGATGAATATTCAGAAATTTTTAATTTCATGCAACTTTCGAGGCTTTTGTCATTAAGCGAAGTTCTTAATTTATTTTTAATAATCGTCATATTTGAAAATAATTGTTCACAATAGTAAATAGATTCGAAAATTGTCAAGATTCCAAATGCATGTTTTCACTAGATCATAAAAATGAGGAAAGACAGTTCCATGTTCAAATATAAGGTCTTCCTCCTTCCTATATTTTGAAAGATCCATCCACTCGTGTCTGACAGCCAATTTTCATTTTTCTCTAGTTAAATTTTCTAGTTCTGACTGCAAGTTTGTAAACCTTTCTGCCCATGTATCTTTGTTTTTTCAAATTTAACAACTGTAACTCAAATTGAGCTCTATCAATAGTTGGGAATGGTGTAAAATTCAACCCCCACACCATCGCCACTAATGGCTTAGAGTAGGGTTTCTTGAATTTTTACAATGGCGGTGACAAAAAATTCACTGTAAATATTACAACCCGAATACAACCATACGATTAAGAAGATGAAACTGGGCTCTGTTATTGAATCGGTTCGAGTCGAAGCAAAAAGAGCTTAAAAAATCGCCCTTGAATACAAATTTTTTTAGAAGTTACCTAAGATTCTCGCGAATTCGTTTTAGTCCCCTTTGATTTCAGTTAATTTTTTCGCACAAAATGTTAAAATAATTCGATTGGATTCTTTTATCGGATCATTTGAATCAGTTTGAACAAGAAAATTAATGGTAGTTAAAGGTAGGGGAGGGTGGGGCAAGATGGGCTAGTTAAGGTTCGGAAATGAATAAAACGCAAGTTTTCATTGATAAAAATTTCAAAACTTTAATAAAACATTTTTTGGTAACTAGCCTTCAATACTATAAACAATGTATCTTCACAAACAAAATAATAATAATTCAAAATATCAGAAATGTCAAAATGGCCATCTTACCCCACATATGGGGCAAGATGGGCTAATGCCATGGGGCAAGATGGGCTATAAAGGTTTAAATAATATTTTACTGTAATATTGTACTGTAGCGGATTATTAATCTGGTAAGCACAATGCACAGACATGAGTCGCTCCGGCGTCATCTTCGTCTACACCCGCGCAGCTACAATGGGCCCATTTTTCACAAGCTAGGCACATTATCCATTCCTCAACTGACTGAAGATAACGTTCGTTACAATATAAACAGGGGGTATTGGTAGTTTCATCTTCACTGTCTGAAGATATAATTCTAACCAGCTTAGTGTGGTATTTGGTAGCTCTAGTTTTGGTTTTATTTGACAACGGTTTTTCATCCTTTCTCTTTCCTTCTTTATTGTTTCCATTTTCTTCTTTTTTCCTTTGTCGTTCAATTTTCCTTCTTTCTTTTTCTTGCACAATTTCTTCTTTCCTTCTGATATCTTCTGCAACCGCTTGCTTATAGGGCGACGATGTAATTATTGCTGATTTTCCACGTTTTCTGGATGTTCGCTTCTTCTGTTGAGTCACAGGTACTGGAAGGAGTTGCTTAGGACTAACTAATGCAAACACTGACTGCTGAACTGGATTCAAGGGCTCTCTGGCCTGTGTCTCTTCATGCCAAAAAGAACATCCAGGTTCAGAGTAATTTACAGAAATACTATTGGTCTTCTCTGTTTGCAATTTGTTAGTCCCTTCATTGTTGTAACCTTGAGATGCTATGTCTACGGTGGATGGTGTTACCTCTGTATCTGTAGTCATAGAAGCTACAAAATCAGCTTCTGTGAAAGCGTTTGAATCGTATGGCCAAATTCCACACTTCTTAAATCCATTCACTGCGTTGGACATTGTAGCTGCTTGAATAAATGCCTTACCAAACAATTCCGCTACTTGACGAATACTGACAACAATACCAGGATTACTGCGAAGCCATGAAGTCACGTCGAGTGGCTGCAGGCGATGAGTTGTATGTGTTGGAAAGGATAAAATTTCAACGCCATTCTTTCTAGCTTCATCGATAAGTTCTATGCTTTTCGTGTGTGTGGAATGGCCATCAAGGAGCAATAATACACGATTTTCTTTTGTTGCACCAGTGTACTTAATGAACATTTTAAACCACCCCAGGAATAGTTCTGATGTTATCCAACCCGAGTCACTACACACGCCATATGCTCCTTCCGGTGCATTGACCATCAACTCCGGCTTCATACGCTTTCTTGGGAAGATCATCATGGGAGGTATATAGTGACCAGTAGCATTAAAGCATGCTTCAACAGTTATAGTCGCTCCTCTCTCTGCAGATGTCAAAGCGCCAAATTGTTTTCGACCTTTGATAGCAATTATTTTACATCTGCATTTTGGTACAACTGAAACACCAGTTTCATCGCAGTTGTAAATGCGGTTACCTGTGAATTTATGGTCGTCGTAGAGTTTTCCTAATAGCTTGTAGAAGTCTGACACTGCAACCTTATTGAAGCCTGCTGCTCTTGCAGCGGATGTACTTTCGGGTTTCCTTATTGCTAGTTGTGGGTGTCGTTTTAAAAAGCCGGTAAGCCAATCTTTCCCTGCCATACTTATGTACTCTTTAAAAGGATGAGCTTTACCGTTCCGTATTGCCAGTTGATATGCTAAAACCTTTACATCTCTGGATGTAAAACCAAAAAGCCTACTTTCCATATTTATGATATAGCTTGCAAGCTCATTTTCTTCTTCGAATGAAAATACTGTCGTCTTTGGGCCTAAAGGAACTTTTATTTTCGGTGGTATGTTGGGGGATTCTCGAGCAAGATTAACTTTCCTTTGCAATGTTGTTCGCGGAACTCCGAAAGTTTTCGAAGCCAGCAAAGTACCCATTCTATCTTGTAGCACTGCTTCGATTGCATTTCTCATACTTTCTTCACTCCATTGTGCCCTATTAGTCTTACGCTTATATGTCCGTACCATTCTAAAACCGAAATAACAAAACGAATTAAAAAAATATAATGTACGAGAAAATGGGGGGTAAGATGGGCTACCTTATAGCCTATCTTGCCCCCTTGGGTGACTTCGAAGTAAAAATAAAAAATTACTAAAGCATGTTAAAATGATTCCAAATATTCATGCTTGGCTTAAAGCCTAGTACTTTGTGTTTCTATCCCAACCACAAGTTACTCCGAAAGGCAATATTTTTGTGTTCATATCACATTTGTCATATAACATAAAAATAATAACAAACTCACGTAAATCAAGGTTTTTTATCACAACGCAGCGACACGTCCTTCTTCTGTAACAGCACTCGGTGGACTGAGCGGTGCGAGGAAGACACGCCTAATGCACGTTGCTGCTTGTTCCTAGCGTGTTCGTTTTGGGAGAAAACACGGGTAGCCCGTCTTGCCCTCTAGCCCGTCTTGCCCCACCTTCCCCTAACTGAAATTAATTTGTTTCAAATTAAGGAATTTTATTAAGAAATTTCAACTTAAAAGGCGTTTTTTTAAGGTCTTTTCGTTTCTAACAAATTTGAAGTGGTAGTATACAAATATTTCGCTAAAATTCCCCAGATTGCATGGTGGGTTTTTTTCAGAAAATTTGTAAGGCTCATTACTAAAGGCGCTGATTTTTAAGGCTCACGAATGTTCTTCCAGTGTTATGGTAACGCTTTTGATTCTATTCACTATGGGTTTGAGTGTGGAGAGTAAGGTTAGCTAAACTGGGTTTACAAGCATGCGATCTGCCGCGCATTTTGATGTGTGAACAGGATTATTATTTTGTTTGGCAATTGCAATATTACAGTTCATTTTTCAATATTAACAATTAAAATACTCAAGAGCCACAAGTATAATTCTACTGAGCCGCAGGTTGCCGACCCCTGATCTAGGGTATCATAAGAATTGGTCTTAGTTAGACCAATTCTAGCCTTCTTACTTGTTATCTAATCCCTGGCTCTAGGATATATGTAAGGCATTAAAAATACTATAGTCACACAATATATTGCGAAAATGATTTGCCAAAGGAATAATTGAAGCATTTTTTTTTTAATTACTAGGATCTAATATTTCAAAGTATGTATTTAAGACATTTCATGGCATCGAATGGAAACCATTTTTTTACTTGTACAGAACTTTCAATATAAAATTTTAAGCAATTGTTTCTGAATTCTAAAATTTGTTTAGAACTTAAATTTTTATCTTCTAAAAGACATGCTGAGACCTTTCCACCTAATTATATCTCTTCAATTGGAAGATGTAAAAATTCTGACAAGCACTAACGAAAATGGTTTGGGTACATTTTTGTTAAAAATTAACTAAGGATTGCGTACTAATTTTTTGTTGTAATTACTTCGTACTATTGAATTTCTTGATTCAATTAATTTCGCGTGGTGTAGTAATTCTACAATTACATTAGACAACCATATATTGATTCAATTTTAACTTCGGCATTATGCTGTGTTTATCCTTGAGGGGTTTGAAGTGGATATGAATGGAATATATTTTTAACATGCATTTTGGAAAATCGAATTCTCGTTCCTGCCTCGGTACAACAGCGTTCCAAATTGTTTACGGTCGGACATACAAATCATACGTTTTCGATACATTATTTTAAATCGAATTTTCGTTTCGAAACGTAATCTCGGTTAATCAGTTGCAATGTCTAATTTTTAGTTGTTTTTTTAGTGAGTAATTTTGGTAGTTTATGGTTGTTTTCAATTTGATCTTCATTTGAAAATATCCCGAATATGGGTTTCATCCATATTTATTTAACATAGCTTTGAATAAATGTTGAATATGTTTTTGTGGATGCCCATTTGTATATATTAATTTTTATTTTATATCCTGTAGAATACGCTCTGAATATGTTCTTTACGATGCCCACTATTACCGCCGATTATCATTTCTGACCGGCGACGTCCGAATATTTCTCTCGTCAGGGCGGACATGTGTCTTATAAAAAAAAAAACATATGAAAAAAATATATTTTTTGATATCAATTCGTGTAATCAGAAAACATGTTCTCATATCCTCTGAAGCATATCGCTAAGATTGTCAGAACATGTTCTGTGTTATCTGGCATGAAAATTCATATTTGAAATTAAAAGTTTTCAAAAAGAAAACTGCAGTGCATCCAGAGAAATATTTTGTGCGTATTTTCAAATGACAAGTGCTACTTTTGAGTACATTTTACTTCTATTGCAACTTTATCCCATAATTTTCTAGATCTAGCTTAGAATAATTAATATCTTTCATTATCACACACAGCCAGGCGGTTACGAATACCTTAAATTAGCTCCATATCGTTGAATATTTACAAAAATGAGGATTCACATATTGTCACTCACACAATGTACAACCGGTTTCACGAGACTGAAATCAAAAATTTTGATCTCTAATTTAACCGCCTCTAAACCCTCTGGAACGAGTCGTAACGTACCATCTTTAACCGCGTCAGTATGAACACTCGCAGCCGGCTTGCGAAGTTTTAAAAAAATATATAATCACAAATTACTGTATATTGCATGGAATTACTGTTTTATTGTATGGAACTCGAAATTACTGTCAGTGACAGTAATTACTGTATGGTTAACATCACTGCTCTCCAGTTCTGTTGTGGCCATAACCAGCGACGGTATACGAATAACATAAGAAAAAGATTAAAGTTAGTATGATAGCGTTACATATAGAAGTCATCCGCGAATTTTTATGCTATTACATGTAATGTAACTTTCAAAATGAAAAAAAAAACATAACTTACCCGTTTTCATCCTTTGGGAAACGGAAATGCGATTAGCCCCGTTTCCATTTTATATTATTTCACTGCACACCTCATTACCAAATTGAGTTTTTTCTGTTTATAACTATAATTAAGTTTATAATTTTTAATTTTTACTTGTAAGTGCAGACCAATTAATTTTATTATAACACAATACAATAATTCACAACACACAGGTTCACAATTGTTTGTAAATTTACCAATCAAACGACAGATTGAAATTGTATTTCTAACGTCTTTCGTAATGAAAATAATAACAAAAGTATGCAATTTTGATTTTTCCATAAATACATGCAAAAATCGCAGTGTGTAAAATAAACCGTTACATCCTTATTCACCAATCCCAACAAACATTATCTGGTCAATAGTACTTAAAATAGACCGTCCTTTGTACTGAAATTGAAAAGTGGTCAAAATCAAAATTTGGTTAAATCGAACATCTTTTTGACGTCGACCTGTCGACAATGTACTACCTAAAGCACGTCTTCAGACGGAAATAAGGTCGTCATATTAGCCACCAATTTTTAATACAAAATAAGCTCTAGTTGGCACATTGAAAGACAAAAACGCTTAATGAAAAAACTCACTTTTCCACCCTGGAACGACGAATATTTCCAATAGAACTTAAACTAAAAGGTATGGAAATTCTTATGTTTTTATTATTCGGAAGGAATTATTAATTTTTTACGTTGTTTATCGAGAAAAGCAATTTTCAATGTTTTCGTTGAATTTTCATTCACAAAAACATGGAAATAAAACGATGTGTCCAAATTGCATAGCTTCAAAAATACTGAATAATATTTCGATTAAAAGCGCACAACTTCGTAAGTAGCGCA
This sequence comes from Dioctria rufipes, assembly GCA_963924295.1. Lineage (NCBI taxonomy): Eukaryota > Metazoa > Arthropoda > Insecta > Diptera > Asilidae > Dioctria > Dioctria rufipes. Next base: position 270,585,085 of record OZ002741.1, on the reverse strand, counting down.
TAGTACCGTTTTTGGAGATATGTACTTTTGACTAAACACCATAGAATTTTTGTCCGTACTGCTGCTTGAACAAGACTAATGCAAGTCTTCAATGCCCGTCCTTCCACGAAGCTACGAAAAATCGATAAATGACGTAAAAATGACGACAAGCAGCGCCACTTTCAAATGCAGTCAAAAACTGACGAAAAATAGACAACGCGTGCATATGCAATAGCACAAACTGACGATAAAATGACAGCAAAGCGCTGTTATAACTAGGGTCTATTATCAGTCTTTAAATGACGTGAAATAGACAGCACGTGTCTATGCAATAGCAAAAATGACGACAAAAAGACGGCAAAAGTAAGATATCAAAAAGAGTTTAAGAACAATAGAAAAATTTCTAATATTAGGCTCTAGCTAGAGAATTACCTAGGATTACGTCTAAAAGACGGAAAAACGCTGTTAAATCTAGGGTCTATTTTGAGTCATTAAATGACGTTTTTTCATATATTTCTGTATAATACATGCATGGTCGGTCATTTTGTGATCAAATTCCGATTGCCTTATTTAAACTTATACCAACTTGAACTCCTGAAAGACGTCATATGGCGACTTAAAAAAATGCCAGTCAAAACGAAGTCTATATTTAACGGAAACTAAACTCGATTGTCTTAAAGTTTCAAATATTGACGTAAAAAGGACGTCGCTGGAAAGGGGTTAATAATAAGTCAATAATAAACGAAAATTTGATCAACATGTCCTAGTTTCATAGAAAACTTATGTCTAAATGACGCCGAAATGAGCAAGGAATTCATAATCTATTTTCAGTAAAAAAATGACGTTCTATAGATCAGACAAGTCTTAAAATGTTTGTTGGGAATGTGTAAAAACAACATTCTTGGCTATTGAAAAATGTAAACATTTCCAATTCAGAAAAAATCTGACACACACATGCTCAATTTCCTTAAATCTACATGCAATTCTTTCTTTCAAATTTTATAATCATTTTGTTATTTTATTTTTTCAAATGACGTCCTATTCTCGTGTGTAGTCTCTTTCTATCGATCAGCTGTTCAAGAAATTTCTTTTGAATAGTATGCCCTCGTCGGTCGGCCATAACCAAATTTAACTTAATTATAAGTTAATAAGCAGGCGAGATATCCGAGTGTTTTAAATTTAAAATGTACACGGAAGAAAGAAAGAAAAAAGAACTAAAACTCTCTTTAAAACATTTATGAACAAAGATAAAAACTGTGAAAGCGCAGATTGCATGCAACGAAACAGAATGGCAAATGCTTCATTTTCGTAAATAAATGAGAAGGGGCGAAATTTTCAGATTTTGCTCTCATAAAATGTTCCGGCGTCTTTATGAAAACATGTTTTTCTGAAATATTGAGCGAGTTGGTTCCAAAGTTGTTGCTGCAATCCTATGATATTTGAACGCACGTGATTTTGTTAACATTCGTTTTGCTCTAAAGAGACTAAGTGCGAGAAACTCATGCTGGAGTCTCTGATGATTTTGAGAAAAATGAGAATTTTATTTGAGAGGAACTTTATATCTCCCTTCAAAACCATGGCCAAAGCAAAATTTATCTCTTACAGTCAGGTACCTAGTGTGACCCGAAGTACATTATTATGAAAGTTTGATAGGATTTTGAGGAATTCAGTAAGATTTTGTCGCTCGGGTAATCTAACAATCTCTCGATTTTTGTTTTTAACTCGTTGTCTCAGTTGCACTACAATAATTCATAACCAAGCTCTTTTCCCCCATTCATACAAAGGACGAAACTGTATGACATTACTTGTTTCATTCTAAAAAAACACTAAAAATTTTCAATTTTACTCGGCTGCTTCCTAACTTCTTATTAGGTAATCTTTGCCATAACTTTTCATACAAACCAAGCAGAAATATTCTTCGTCGTTTTTGTTCTCTGAAAAAACTTTGTTTTTCCCTGTTTTTCTTGCTCTTATCCTTGGGTTTCTTATTAAGATTTTTTTTTAAGTTGCTTAACCTGTTTTTTGCGAGTTTTTTCTTCAGTTTCTTTTCTAATAACTTCTCTTTCAGGCGTATCCCCGTGTATACTGTCGATTTTCTCTTCTTTAGGATAAGCTCTGACCGCATCAGATGACTAGGCATATTGACAGCTTGTAGATAGTTGAGAATGGTCAAGAAGTGCATTTGCATAGGTTTCATCTGCTTTAGATTCAACAATAGTAGGGCCGATGAGATGATTGATTTCAGCACCATGTTTTCTTTGCTTCAACATTAGCTGGTTAACGACCGCTTCCTGCTTCTTGGTGATTAGTGTCGTTCAATGTTGGACTCAAGATTTGATGGTCATTCTAATCATTTGTTTCGTTTGAATTTGGTTGGTCAGTCACATAAGAGGGGAAAAAATCCAAATCAGTGAGAAGGATTCTGTTAATCGGATAAATCCCAGTTTTGTTTTTAATCCGGCTTGAATATTATTTTGAGTCATAGCTTAAGGAATAGCGGTAGTCACAATGTCATATATGCTCATTGTTTTTTCAGAGTTACTTCGCAGCCAGACGTCACTGCTGGAAATTATTGCTTTTTTTGAATGGTCCATCTGTGTAATGGCTGGAGTTTGTGGGAGCAATGTTGTGAGAAAGTCAGTATCACAATGCCGCTTTCTTTACAAAAGTCAAGACAGTTAATATGGGTATGTGACGAGTAGTTGTCTGTACCAGCAATACTTTGTGGACAGGCAAGGCATTGGTATGTTTTTTAAAATTTTTAAAAATAAGAGAAAGCCTTCCTCTTGCATCCAACTTGAAGGGTTACTAGTGCCAACTACTGCACCAACGGATCCATCTCTTAAGCATGAATTAGATTACCATGCCAGCAGTAGAGACGGCGGCAGGGAATTGTTTTGATTAGTTAAAGTGGTTAGCTGAATGAGAGAAAGCAACACGAACGTCCGAGCTGCCGAGTTATTCCAAATTCTAAATTTGCTGTCACTGTCTACATAGGCACCGTGGATATGCTGTCATACGCATATAAAAATATCAGAATATTCTGCTTGCTACATTGATACATTCGACAGCAAAACTGTTTTTGCATTACTGTCACTGACGCGCTCATACTGTCGCTGTCGTACAATCTAATTCAGGTTTTATGAAGTGATCCTGTGATCGGACGCGTAGAAATTCAAACAAAGGTGGAATTGCATTCCCTATAGCATTTGCTACAAACATACTGTAACGATAGTGGGCCATTCTGCTGATATTACTAAGCCAACTTATCTTGTTCCTCGTCTCGCCACAATTCTATTTGGGCTTCTGGACCATCGTTATATCGATCTTATCGACATTATAAATATCTTGGGGTTCTCAAAGTGGCGGAGATCCATAACTATTTGCAAGTTATGGTCAAATGCGTTCACATTTGTTCGCTTGAAACTAGTAGCTCTTATTAAACTCGTGGTTTGAGCAGCTCTCATAGACAACTCTGGGTTTCTCGCCAGAAAAGCTCTGAACCAATTGTCACCAGCTAATTCATTCATTTCCCAGGGGTTTGGTCCTTTCAGTTTATATACTCTAGCCAATTCGTATGCTAATTTTCTTACCTCCCTTATGGAAAATACAAAATAAATATCAGCACATCTTATCAAGTATTTTGATAACGAATTCTGCTGTGGTTCTTTAAACACTCCCTTGTGGGATCCACAGCCCATTGAAACAGATACTAGGGCTCTCTTCCTTGGACTTTTCCCTTTTCTTCTTGTACCGATACAATGACGAGAAATTCAATCCATGTTGTTCAGCTTCTGTCCTCAATAAAATACCTTCTTTTGTGTCTTCATATGCATCTGTGTACTGATCTAAGCCACATTCACTACATTGTGTCTTCTTTGTACAATTTCTTGGCATCTCGAAACTATAGATGATACACGGGTCAGTTGAAACGCGTTTCAACCGAGCCCCGGGAAAACGCCCCCTGCACCTATTTTTATAAATTTCATTATACAGCAAAAAAAAGAAAAAATGTCATTACTAACTAATAATTGCATCTCTCTAAACCTGAATATTAGTAGTCATGGCATTCCAAACTAATAAAACAAAAAAAAGTTGAAATACTTACTTTTGGCGACGAAAAAGTAATAGCGTCGTACTCGGAGCAATTTCAAACACTGACTGACACATTCCAACACGAAAACCACTACCTTCCCTTCTTGGGCTTTTGTTGCTGTCACTAACTGTTTCCGAGTTACTCACTTTGTTTTAATTGGCCCCCGTTTCAATTGACCCCACTCTACCCTACTTGTAGATTTAATTTGTTAAATTAGCGAACTCACAGTTTTTTTTTTAATTAACTGTGATATCTACAACTTAGCACATATTGTTCAACTTATTTTTTTTTAATTCCCTTTGAATTTTGTGGAGGATAAAATAAATTTATTGCATTGAATTGGGCCTTTTGAAAACCGGTACATTACCCTTTCTGCGCACAGATCGCGAAATGGGTCACTTTGACCCATCACGAAGAGGAGGGTTAATTAGAAAAGTATTCTGGTTTCGAAACGTTATGCGATTGAGATAAGTACATACACTTGTTTATAAAAATAATGACAAAAAAGTTTATCGACACCACTGGCGGAAGAACAAGAGAACTCCTACTCCTTAGAAGAACAGAGCTCAAAATGATTACTGAGCTCTACTCAGGCTATTGCCCCTTAAGGTATCACCTAAACAAGCTGGGCTTGACTGAGACTTCATCTTGCCGTTTCTGTCAGGATGCCCACGAAACATCGGAGTGCTTGTTCTGCAGCTGCGAAGCATTAGTTAGGCGCAGACTACTCCACCTCGAACATACCTTTTCTCCGCTAACCTACATGTGGAACTTCTATCCCAGATTGGTTCTAGACTTTATTAACAGTCTGAACCTAGAAAGGGAGTAAATGCAACGGGGACTTACAATAGATGTTTCAGGTCGTAGTGATAGCTAGGATAACGCCTACACACCCCTTCACAAATCTAAATGCAAAACTACCTTGGATACATTGGAAAAATTTGACGTAAAGTTTTTACCGTGACAACGTTGTATCGTTTCATTTGTCCTAATTTGACTACCTACATTAATTTTCCCTTTGATTATTGTATTGATATTGGTTTCATTGAAAAACCAATTAAGAAAATGACGAATTCGAATGAAAGCTATAATTATGTACTTCTAATGGCACTTAATCCTTTCACGGGTAGGTCATTAGCAGTTGAAATAAGTAAAAACAAAATCGCTCAATTAAAAAGTACACTGACATTCAGTGTTTTTTGCCAGCCACACTTACACCTTAAGCTTACGTTTAGACATACACTTAAACACTTCCATTACACCTACTAGTTAAGCTTAAGCAGTAGAAGTTCTCATGAATAATTTCTTATCAATTTGGTGATATGTCCCTAACCATCTACAATATTTGTCGACCTCTTACTACGGGCATCTTTAATTTTAAATCATTGCAACAACAACAACAGTTCCACTTCAACATTGAATTTTCATATCCAATGACCTTTTTGTCCTTTATCCAGGCAGCAACCTAAGTGTGGCTTCCTTGCAAGGATCTCCTAACCAACCCCTATACCACCATCGAAATCAATAGTCAAAATATTTAAGAAGGAAGAAAAGCCCAAGTTGAGAAGCAGTTGACACTATTAAAATTTTATTAGCTGGTGCCCAATGTTTTGGCACCCCCTCAACCTAACCGAGGAGAAGGATGTTCATCAGACCGTGCTAGCTGATATTATCCACCTTTTTGAAAACAGAGACCGACAGATACAGTTGAACCGGGTAGCTAGAGTTCTTGACGAATATTGAATAATTTGTCGTCGTATTTTCATTTGAACACTCCTGTCGGAAATTGGCGCCTCTCAGTTCAAGTGGAGGTTAACAAGGAAAAGGATTTGTGCACCAGCTCGTCATTACCTATAACACTTTGCTTATATAATCAGAGTCGGTGTGATAGGGCAGGGTTGAGGCATACTTAGTGTTACAGAATTCTATATCATGAGGATATTATCATTTAGTCTGCTGTTTCCGCTTCAATTTATGACTCTTGTTAACATATAACTGTCACGCGACGTTATGGATTATGGTATACCTTCACCAGAAGTGAAAGTAAAAGCGTTCACGTAATAGTTAAGTTGATGGTGCTAGTGCGGGTGATTTTTCCGGGAAGGTATATATATGTAAGGTAAGCTAACGAGCTCTCGCGAATCAGCATCAACATTATGTGATCGCGTTAGGGTCTACATAATGCTTACGCCTCAACCGCTCCACATTGAAAGCGCACACTTGAGTTATGCTTAATGACGGGTAAAGTGCCAATGGGTGACTTTGTGGGAGGGGTGGACGAAAAAAAAATAAAGTGTGGAAAAAATTTGTCGATGTTGTTTAGAGAAACAAGAAAACCACCCTATTTCCATCGACGTTTGAAGGTCGGTTGTTAGGAACGTGTTTTATATCCGGGCGGCACTTTGTACATGGGTAGATATAAACATGAAGCTCTGTCCTGAATTATTGATTTACATCAGGTGAGTGAACGTAACGTTGTAACACCTTAAAAGTTCCATTCCCACCGACACCCATGGTGTTAGCAAACATTATCGGGTCGAGGGTGGTTGGTTTGTATACTCTCGGTGTACCTGGGTATTTTCAGCAGCAGCAGCAGGAGAACAAGCAACAAAAATAACACGACCACCATTAACAACAACAAAAACAAGCAAGTTGGGATCCGATGCCACCAAACAACCGACTGTCTTTCGTTTCATCGTGACGCCCCTCAACTTCCGACCCTATTCCAACACTACTATCTTCTGCTTTTGACTATTAAAGTTTATTGGGAAGTTATTTTCGGATCAAATTTCTTTGTACACTTTGGGTAAAATGTGAAAGCTTTGGCTCTAGATCTTGTTACACTATCAGATGAGGCGACTTTTGACGGGCTCGTAATTACATCTGAAACATGACAGGCACTATATAGCATATAGGTCCTGATTTTACGATAGAAGCAACTCTTGTTTCTATTTAGACTTAATTACAATTGCTGTCCGGAATGAAAATGTCGGTTTGGAATGACATGAAGGGATATTAATGACATCATGAGTTTGATTGGAGTTGAAATTGAAGCTGGACTGTATATGAGCCTGTGCACGCTGAAATGTAATTTGCTGTGCGTACTTACATACAAATCTAGGATTGACGTAAATTTTAAATGAATTCAAGCAATGGCACTTTGGTTGTGGGAATAAGCAATATTGTTTTGTGAGCATTTAGTACTGAGTGTCTGTAACTCTTAGTTATTGATGTGATTTAAATATGTATGTGTATGCGTGGAGAGAAGCATATTCAGAACCACAACTACTACAAGTATAAGATAGTTTCTATGGAATTATTTTATACGGTATGTAGGGCTTAAAGAATGGAATACCCAATGATACTTGCACACATTCTATAGGATCGTTAATTAATTAAAAGAAATGCATTAGAGTTTAAAATAGTTTAATTCTGTTTAGTCAAGCCTTCTATAGCTTATTAGTATTTTTTTTTAATTTTCACCCTTTCAGGACTTTAAATAGTAGAGGAATGAGAAATGTGGTAAGAAAATGATTATATCATTTCAAGGAGTTTAATCTGTCCAATTAACACAAAATCATAATGAAATATGTTCGTTATCCTGCGAATTTTCTTAGTTCCTTTTGAGTCTTTCAGATTGTTCGACCAACCTAAAATTAAAAAAAAAAAAAATAGACTAAAGGTTAAGGTAAAATCTTACCAGCATCTGGGAAGACACAGATGCTAAGGGTCCCACGATGACCTGAAATAAACAAAAAAAAAAAGAATTAAAAGATGAACTCAAAAGATAAATATTAAGGTAATTAATGAATTTTTTCACAACAAATTGTGTTTACATACATAGTACCTCACCATGCATGCAAACAATAACAAAAAAAAATAAAAAATGCACTAAACTTTATGTTCAGCAACATAGAGCATAAAGGTATCTCAAGTACCCACGTACGGGCACATAATAAACCCATTTTCAAGGCATTCGTGAATACCTTGGATGAGACATTTGCAAACAAGAACTCACCTTGACAGGTAAACACGGTATTAGAAAATGTTGGGATTTTCACATGAAAGTACACATAAATTAAATAAAATTACATACTAACCTGTGGTAAATAGATTATTCCCGCGCTGAATACTGGTTCACCACACAAAACACTATTTTTTTTACATAAAAATTAACAAAAACAAACTCGCGCGCGGTGACATTTCACGAATAAAATTACACATCGAACTTTGAGTTCCCGCGACGTTTAAACTGTCACGTCAGGGGGAAATTTGATGGCGAACACAATAGGCGCGTTCGCGTCGCGATATTTTTCACGAATTACGGGTAATTCGCGATTTTATAAATTTCCCTTTGCACCAATAAGTGCGAAAGAGACACAAAGGTGTGAAAGGGATACGAATAAAGATGAATGAAAATGAATTCTGATAGGAATTTCGTAAATTGAACTAAAAGATGGCGTATCGATAAGTTATAGCACAGATTCGGAAAATTTATCATAACTACGTGAAATTAAAAAGGATTTCTATGGTAAATATATCAAAAAATGCAGCGTGTCATTTGACATCAAGGAAAAATAATTATAGTCAAGATTATATTTAAATTTCCTCAGAAAATCGAGAAATTCATTTTTGTGGATATGAAATCGGAACGAAATTCTCTATAAAAAGGGGGTTCATTTTTTGAAAAAAGGGGGTTCATTCTTCATTCTGTCTTCTTCTGACACCCAATTCGGCTTCAAGCCCCAGCACTCCACTTTTCACGCTTTGCTCAAATTCCTCTCTGATTCTACAAACGCCCTCAACAAAAGGGAGCAGACAGTAGGCTGCTTCCTTGATGTAGAGAAAGCGTTTGACTCAGTTTGGACAAACGGGCTAATTTTCAAAATTATAAACCTCGAGTTCCCGCCTTATCTCACACGGGTTATACATAGCTTTCTCTCATCTCGAAATTTCTACATAAAAATCGAGAATACCAAATCTCAGGCAACATCAGTCAGTGCTGGTGTCCCCCAAGGTTCGGTCCTCGGACCAATTCTCTTCAATCTTTTCACTCATGATCAGCCTTCCAACGACTCAAATTCCACCACACTACTCTATGCTGATGACTCGCTTACCTACGCCCACTCCATGTCATCCAATTTCGCTGCTATCAAAGTTGAGCGGCATGTTCTCAAACTTGATGAGTTCTACAGAAAGTGGGGCATCAAAATTAATCTGAACAAATCTGAAATGATTTGCATCCGAAATCCCTCCACAAGGGGAAGACCCAACATAGCCACACGAGCCAACAACATTGAAATCGAAGTCAATAATGAAAAGCTTCAGCCTTCAAAGAACACCAAATACCTTGGTGTCTCCTTCAATAATCTGTTGAAATTCAACAATCACGCCAAGCTGACCATGAAGAAAGCCAACTACGCTTACTCCCTACTCAACCCTATTATCAGAAGGAGAAACGGTCTCCCGAAAGATACAAAGCTGCTTATATACAAACAGCTTATCCGCCCAATTATCTGCTATTGCTTCCCCATCTGGCACACCATTTCGCCATCTTATATGAAGCAAATCAGCGCCCTCGAAAGAAAGATCCTAAGGGCCTGTACAGGTATGTACAGGAAACCTAACGGACACTACTTTCCCAACACCTTCTTGTACGAAAGTGCAAACATCACTCCAATCGAGGAATATCTCCTTTCTCTCGCGGTCAAACAACTTGAGAAGATCTCTCAACATCCTAACCCCCTCATTAGCCAGCTTTCAACGCAACTTCAAGTTGAAAACCTCAACTACCTATCACCTCTTCACCTTATTAACTCGGAAACGAGAAACATTTATTACCTGGGCGAAAGATTTATTTTCTTCACCAATAAAGGAAGCCACAACCGTGGATAGGACACCATCCTGGCATCTCGATCATCGTGGGACTTATCAACGCTGGACCATCCTGGACTTTCGGGATATTTCTCATCATGTTGGAAGAAACGCCAGTCTTCAACACAAAGCAAGTTAGAGAAATCTCTAACATTCCACAACCTCCCACTCCCATCCAACTTCCCTATTCCTCTAAATCCACACATCCCAAAATTAAATGACAGACAAGAACACAGCTTGCTGTCGCGCAACAAGCTGTTATTAATTTTTCGACATCGCGTAACCTAGAGTTAATAATTATTCGAACATTTAAAGTGTAAAGTGCATCAAAGACAAAAGTGAAACCTAGGCTAAAATTAAAGCCTGTACGTGTATATTATCAAATATCCCGGGATAT
>OZ002741.1:270523605-270574539 GCA_963924295.1 Dioctria rufipes | reverse complement strand
TCGTCAGAAAATCGAGAAATTCATTTTTATGGATATGAAATCGGAACGAAATACTCTATAAAAAGGGGGTTCATTCTTCATTCTGTCTTCTTATTTTCAAAGTTGTCAAAGTGCGAGCATATGTGATAGCATTCCTCCCACAATTTGCAAATTTTCTCCAGTGTCATTAGCAATAAAGAAAACAGAAGTCAACATTTTAACTACAGAAATATCAAATTTGCTAAGGCAAGTTACAAACGACAAGGAATTTCAATAATTTTATTTGTGAAATTTATTAGTGACAAATTGTTTGCTTTCTTGAATCAATTAAAGGTAACTTTGTGAATTAATCATTTTTCATCAATTTGGGTTAAATTTCATTGTGTTTGCATGCCAGGTGTTGGTTATACACACATGTATGAATTTAACAAGAACGATTGGATTTTTTATTCTTAATCTCTTCCTTTCAGCCATTTTAACTAATTCACTCAAGTAAATCGACATTTCTAACAATTATTTATCGTGTGAAAAATATGCCATTAGGTCAGTTTTGCACAACATAATAATTAAGAAACTAGATCTACCTTGAGTTCTAATGATTATTTATTATCAGCCACTAGTAAATATATTAGTTAAGAACCAGAAAGAAAAATTTGTTTTTACTATATATATATGAAATTGTAACGTAGCATAATTTTCTAAGTTATTATTATTGAAAAGAAAGAGATAAATTCGAGTAAAATATAATTCTTTTGTACATTTAAATTTCCTTTATTTATTAAATACATAGAATAATACAGTGAATCAGTGAATTCCAAGTGAAGTTTCTAAGCTTGTACGTCTAAGTTGAGGGAAGTAAATTTTGCATAGTGATACAATTTGTTCAAGTAATTAATTTCCTCATACGATTAATATTTGTTTAGTCACTAGTATTATTTGTTGCAATAAATATTTGATTGAATAATAGAGTGACAAATTATCCTTTTTTATTTAACTGCTACACTCACACCAGATTATTTTCTTTCAGCATACGTGGATTCTCGTTTGTAATTGCAGTTTTCTTTCGAAAGTCAATTATAGGAATTGACAGATTTCATTAAACTGTACTTTTCGAACGCAGTCTATTCGTATTTGTCAATTAGTGGAATTGACATAAGCTGTGGGAAAACAAGATTGCTCGGTATCTATTTGGAAATATATAGCAATCTTATCCGATATTATTACCATGGAAGCTTCCATCAAATCTCCTCTAATTACTGACCAATATATAACAATAGTATGTCCTTTCTGTGACGTAATATGACTGTATGCGTCCACATAAAAGCCAGGCGCGACATTGTTGTGCCACATTGCTTAGAAATTTTTTTTTTTTACAGTGAGCCTTATTATTGTTGGTTTTGAAGACTAATAAAATAAATTTAAAACAAAAATTTCAATACGATTTCTCAGTATTGGGGGAATATAATTTCAGTATTGGGGGAATACTGTAGCGACAGTATTGCATTAAGTTAGCCCCAGCTCATCATCACTGGCTTAAATTTGAATGTATCAAGAAACTCTAAACACTGCAGTTGGGAATGGTGCAAAACCACTTGAATAGTTGAACTGTAAAAGTGGTAGTTGAACTATGAAGGAAACAGAGGCAGAAGCCTTTTGTAGTATGTCATAGTCACCCTTGAAAATACTGTGCTTGATACTACCAAGAATACTCTTCTGGAAGACACAGATCCGTTAAACGATGGATGTGGTTGCAAGAATTGCTTACCAGTTTTGGCAGCGATTTGCCACCTTTTTGTAACAATTAATATTTGACTAGTACTCCTCGAATTATTATTTTATATTATACTATATTATTATTTACACTGCTTCATTGCTACCTATACTAATATGTTCTTTTTTCTTTTGAAACCCTCCAAGTAAGGGGATCATACAAATTTTAACAAATTGATAAGAAAAAAAGCTTGCTTTCTCCAAGGAGAGTGTTTTTTAGGAAAGAATTAAGATCCCTGCATATATCACATGACCATTTTTTGAGTTATTGAGTCGAGTAAAGCACGGAATGTAGGTCCACATTTCACTTGGCCTATATTTATTATGAAAAGATTTCCAATTTAGTAGACAGATATCAAAGATGTAAAATATTCATGTAAATAAATAATAAGTAAATATATTTTATTAACGGCTAATGTATAAAAATTTCAATATCTTATATACGTGTACACAGTAAACAAATTGTCCCTAAAGTGAGTGGCAACAATCTGTGCCACTAAACTTAGGAAAAAGTGAAATAGGTTTTTATCCCTAAAATGTAGGTACTTCCAAATATGAAAGAATACATAATTTATTGAGTGTTCTTTTCCTTTCATCCGAGAAATCGTAACTGTTCGGAAATTCTACGTACTATATAGGTTTTCTGGTCCAAATAAATACCTACATCCATTGAATGTTCCAGTATTTTGGAGAAATTATACTGAATTTCCCTTTATATTACAGAAATTGATATTTATTTTTAGGAAAAAAACGTTTATTAATTAGGGAATTGTCCTAATTTTTTACAGTGTACTTCTAATTTGGTTTAAAGTCTCCTGATTGAAAGTAAAAACTATGTAAAATAAAAACTACCAAAAACACGTTAAGATATCGAAATAAGTGAGAATAAATAATAAACAAATAAATAAATAAAAAATAAATAAAATAATAAGAATAATATAACCTGAATCGATTAACAAGTAAAATAGCTGTAAATTGTACATAACATAGCTGAGTAATTTTTGTAAAATAAATATACATATAAAAACAAACTGAGACATACCGCCATAAAAGAAATAAAACCCAAACGAAAAAAGTTAAATTATAGTTCATGCAAATAAATTTAAACCTAAGCCTATAAAAAATAAGTAAAATAAAACAATTAATTCCTGGACATTTACGCTCCTTAAAACTTTAATCTTTTAGTAATAAATACAAATTCTTGTCAGAGCTCGTTCGCTGCATATTGGTAGAAAGAGAGTTCCATTTTCGTATTGCCTGAACAAAGTAAAAGTGCTAATCGTATTGAGAGGAATACCGAGGAGCTAGTAGCTGATAAACCCTTCCCGATTGCACGAAGTGCAATTTCTCATACAAGTTCTCCGGATGCTTGTTATATACCGGTTTGTGCAGAAGAATGAGTTCACGGCCGCTTAAATACGTTTTAAGAGGAGTGCCCAGCAGTGACAATTCATACTGAGATACATGAGAATTCCTAGAAAGTCTAAAAGTATAGCGTTTACATCATTGAAAGCAACATGGATAGTTCTACAATAAGCAAAAATTGGAATATTTACCATTTTAGCCAACTTCAAGCGAATGTCCATAAAAAGGCAAGTGGACGTTATCCAAAGTTGTGGTAAACTACCATAGATTTTTCCAATTAAATTTGAAATGTGACTTCAGAATTTAAAATCAGCACTGAAATAAACTCGAAGTTCCTGACGTAGTCAATGTACTCGAAAACGGAATTATTTAATAAAACCGGAGGGAGTTCTGATTTATCAATTCGGGTCCTATATATAGGTAAGCAGTGCAACTTAGTTGGATTTAACGATAGTGAATTCAGCAGTAATCAGTTATATATTCTACGAAGATTTGCGTTAATGCGACAAATACAATCTTTATCAAACCTATGGGTCTATTCAAATAGATCTGGATGTCATCCGTGTAAAGGTGAATTCAGGAATTTGTAATAATATTCGGTAAATCATTTAATTTTAAGGTGAAAATTAGAGGCCTAATAATGGATCCTTGTGGAACACCAGAGTAAAGATATATAAAATCAGAACAAATATTTTTTACTTTTACCGTCTGTGATTCATTGCAAAACTCCAATTGATTTTTAGCTTTTCAGGCAACCCTGGATAGTTTACTGATTCAAATGCCTTGCTAAAATCAAGAAGAATTAGTACTGTTATTTGGTTCTAATCGGGAACTTCACAAATATCTGCAGATACCCTGAGAAGTGCAATTTTTTCCAAAACTTTAGCAAGCAAACTATGGATGTTCGTTGCTCTAAAGTCGCTGGGATTGGATGCAGAGGGCATTTTAGGTATAGGTGCTAAAAGATGGATAAGCTTAAACAAAAATTATAAATATGAACAAGGGGAACCAAAATCAGGTGGAAGTGAGTCTGGACCAGGATTTAATAGAGAATATAACTGAAAAAGTCTCAGCGCTATTCACACATGCAAAGACAAAATCTTCTACAGCATCGCCAATGTTACCAGTTATTGCAGAACTCAACGAAATTGAAACAAAAACACAAGCTGCACTGCTCCCACCTACTTAAATGTCCAAGTAAGTAGACTCAAGTAGCACACGGCGTTGTAAGTAGTTCGTAGATACGTAAAGATTACTTGCTTCTGCGACTACGACTTTGAGTTACGACGAGATTTAGTTTATACAATCCATTTATAACGTATTTAAAATGTATATATGCGCAATGTGGGGAATCTATACAACGTACTCTGTACGTTTTATCAAGTGGTAATAACTTTTATACAATAGTATATAAAATCTCCAAAAAATCTAAATATATGTTGTACTGATTGCTTTGCGACGGTTACGCGACGTCTCATAGGGATTATGATAACTCAATTACGATAGAGTTATGATTTAAAATTAATGAATCTTACAGCCGCTTACATGCATATGTATATGTCATATCTATTGAAATATACATGAAGATAATACTAATAATGTACGAGTATAACAAATTTTGCATATCTTGTATTTAATACTTCTACATCTGCATAAATATTGATTTACCGATAAAGATTTTATAATTATAAGTTTTTATATCTTAAGTTATAGTTTAAAAATTCCTGAAGGTTATATATTTCGTAATATTCAAGTAGGTGCCACATCGAATTTAACGTAAATGTTTACGCTGTACTTCTACAAATTTAACGCGCCGGCTATATGATCAGTATTTTAAAATAATATAGTCGTAGGTTTTATATTTCAAAATATCTAGAATTTTTTTTTATACTTGTTTAGTCAATTTAACTAACAGGAAAGTTTAAAAAATAATATTAGAAGCTGTATCTAGAAAGTTTTTGTTAATTTTATTATGAAATATTAAACCGAGGAACTGCATTTTTTTAATATGGACAAAATGGTGGTCATTTTAATTAAGAAAATATGGCAGAATTAATCATAACATATATACAACAATGTGGATTAATATACAACTTATTTACAATAAGGATGGTTTGAAATGCTATAAAAGGTTGCATCTCATTCCATTACAACTAATATACATCACTGTCAAAAACCAATGTATTCCATTAATCGCAATGAGTTGTAAATACGCTACATAAGCGATTTATGCAGGAATCGTATACAAGTTGTAATAATATGCCTTTATGATCGAAATACAACTCTAAAGTCGTGTATGCATCCTATTTCATTTTTGTATAACGTGTTAACAACTTTTGCTGCCTTCTCTCATTCGGTGTAATGCTTAGAATATTGTCGTGTCTACTGCCTTATTTCATCTGGAATAGAAATGAGCTTCAAAGTTGTGAAAACAATTGAAGATGGAAGCATTTGCATTATTGCAGTACCGGGAAATTGGGAATCGGCCGGAATTTTGTATTCGCCAACATCAACTCAAGCTGAGAAGCTCAGACGCAATAAAAATAGTAAACCGCAGGAAAATTGGACAAAAGTTGTAAATTGTGTTGTAAAAAGAGCAATATAAAACATTTTACGAGGCAGTCAATCTTGAAAAGGAATATGCTGATCTAACAGACACCGAAGCTGAAGAACGGTAAATATTAACCTTGAGTTTACTCATAAAATTTACACGTGCCTCTGTAGATTTTTAACTAACGTTTCTAGAAAACGACACATAAAAAAGAAGAATATGGAGGCAACAGATACTGAGAATTATAATCACTACTTTGTTTCCGAAGAAATTATTGTGCCAACAGTAGATACTAATTGGGAGTATCAAAATGAAGTCGAAGTGGAATATAATAATATAGACGCTGACACTGAACCAGTAGATGCGACAATAACTTCTCCGATAATCTCAGTACCTTATGATAATGACAATGAAATAAAGGAATATATAAATGGTATAATTTTTTTATGAAAATTTTTTACGTTTTAATGTAATTTAAATAATTTTAGGAAAATTACAATCAATACAGCAACATATCGATGCAGTAAATACTAGGTTTATGGGTGAAGTTACCAAGTTGCATGTAAAGGTTGATAAAGCCTTAGATATGTTAAATAAGATATGCCATAATATTTCAACAAATATCTGTGGAGAAGTTTCCGAAGATGTACTACAAAATTTAGAATTTCCGCTGAAGACATGCGACAAAGTTGAAGAATTGGAGACAATTTTAGAAGACAACAACATTCTTAATAAATTGGTAATTTCTTATGTATGATCCACGAATGTACAGTTTTTCATTATAGTGTTTTATATAATAGGTAAACAAATTCAAAATTCTTATGGGAACGTCTGGTAAAGGGAACCACAAAAAAGTTTGCTACTTATTAGTAGACAAACTTTTCAATAGAGATTTGCTTGAGTTTTAATGCGAACATATGTATGAACATAATTATATTTAGGTACCTATACTGTTAATATTCTGAAGGATTGTTTTTTTAAGTAATTTTTAAACACCTGGAATTTTATTACAAATAAAAATTTTGAAGAGAAAGGCATTTTTCCATCTACTCGTATTCTGAATTTCTGACATTTCCGAAATAATGTGGTCATGGTCACATAGATACGATCTCAAGTAATAAGTCGTATATTGCGTTACATTGCAGTATTAGCAACTAAAATAACAACTCAAATCATCATATAAGACATATTGTAAATCGCTCGTAATTAACCTTGTCAAAACGTTCTAATTACGTCAATTACAATTATATTATCGTACTTAGCATCATTTTATATCCATCACAATTAGCGTTAACATAACGTTGTCATAACTTTGCATAGAACTTTAAAATAATGATACAGGCGGATCGTAAGTAAGAGTGAATTCAACATAACAAGAACGTAACTACACCAATATGTCGTAATAAAATCTACAACTATAAAATTGCAATGATAGCAAATGAAACGTCGTAAACACTGTAACCAGTGTCGTAAATACCTTAAAGTTTTAATGTGCTACTTGGGGAGGAAGAAGTGGGAAGATGTAGTTATCTCAGCAATTCGAATAATGATATCAATTCCTATATCAAAAGCTCAAGTCACTGATATGGAGATATAAACTTTGTTGAAGATTTAATTTTTAATAGCAATTATTTACAATTTTAGTCATTGTAAGAAATACAACAGGAATATTGTTCAATAGGCTGCTGAATCTGATTTATTTTCAATAGTTATTAGAAGAATAAATGGTGAATAGCATTATGACCTACCCTGCATAAATAAATTTACATATGAATGACATGTAGGAACGATTCCTTTCACTTTGAAAGTTTCTGCTTTTCAGAAGGACATCAGATTTTCTTCCTCCAATTTCGATTTAAAAAAATACTACTAGCATTATACAATACCTTAATTCATATGAAAGTTGAAAGAGAAGATGTAATTACATTAGAGGAGTATGACTCACTTTTAAGTTAAGATAGAGCCGTACTATGCATTGTATGACATACAGTACAGTGCAAAAAAAATTGCTCACTCACATTTTGTCGGAATTTTTTTTTACTAAGCCCAAATGTATTACTTGCAGTCCTCGATGCCTCCAACATTTCTAGACAATTTAAAACCGTTCTTAAATAAAAAAAAAATTTTTGATGAATAATCAGGCTGATGTTTCGGAATTAAGGCAGAACCTTGAGTTTCAATAGGGCTTAGAAGGTTGAAGAAATTAAATATTTTCATTCGTGTGATGCACTTTTTAATTTTTTTTTCTTTTCCTATAAATCAATAACTTAACGAATATAATAATTTAATACTTTGTCGGCCCCCATTGGCCTTTATCACAGCCTTACATCTATTAGACATCGATTCTGTTAAATTTCGTAATGTACTGGCTGGTATAAGTATCCCTGATCAGACGTTTCAGTCCTGTAATTGTCTCCGATCGATTCCTTGCCACCTTTAATTTCAATATAGCCCAGACATTTTCGATTGGATTGACATTTGGGCTATATGGAGGCCAGCTTAACACTTCGATATTGTGATCTTGTAGGTAGGTCTTCACCTGCAAATTGAAAAATAAGCAAACATTATTATCCGGTCCAAAACTTTTTGCTCCATGCTGGCAGATTAACTAAAAATCTTTAATTTAACAAAGTGTTTACAATGCTACTTACCGTTCTAGCAGTGTGACATGGAGCATTGTCATGCTGGAAGACAAAGTCACATGTGTCTCCAAACAACTCGATAACTGCGGGCTCAAGCTGATTCCGTAGAACATCCAGATACACATTCGCTGCGACTTTTCGGTCAATAAAGCACAATCGACCTTTTTCATCTCCAGAAAAGCAACCCCACACCATTACACCCTCCGTTTTCTTAGGCAAATTCTGCATGCATTCTTCACGCAGCCTTTCTCCACGCCTTCTCCGAACAAACATTCTGCCATCTCCAACATGCAGCTTGAACTTTGATTCGTCGGAGAAGATTACTTTGTCCCACATGTCTTGTGCCCACAAAACATGCTCCTTAGCCCAAATTAGACCCGTTCGCCTCATCTACATACTTGGTCAAAAGTGTCTTCCTCATAGAACGGCGGGCTGGAATATTGGCCTCTTTTAATCTCCGCCTTACAGCACTTGTGGAAATTTCTGTCCCACGTGCTCGATAAAGGTCATGCCGAAGGTCTGTAGAAGTCTTAAATCTATTACGTAGACTTTGGAGCGCCAAGAATCTATCCTCAACGGGTGTTGTCTTCCGCAGCCTACCAGACCCACTTTTACGTTTCGTATTGCCCGTTTTACGAAATTTTCCAATGCAACAGTTCGTTGTGCACAGCCCAACCTAGCTGCTATTTCACGTGTCGACAAATTCTCTCGTGACAATACCAACATATTACTTTTTAAATCTTCACTAACTTTTCCCATTTTTTTACTGTAACTTCACTTCATCAAGACGTATCAAAACAAAATGCAATATTTGAAAAATTCCGTTGCTATTTATAGAAACTAGATACCCGTATGTACCTAATGACTGCAATAAAATTTACAGCCCTTCCCTCAATTCCAAGAAATTCGAGCATTTGGCTTGAAAATGAAAGTGAGCAATTTTTTTTTTGCACAGCACTGTATATACTGTACATAGACTAAGTATAATCAAACTCAATAGGTATGTTTGGCAGACCAAGGATACAACAAGGTAACAAGATTGATAGCCTTTTCCGACAATTAGGGGCCTTTTATGTGATATTCAGCTCCTAGCGACTCTTCTAATTATAAAACCTGTAAAACACACGATTTTCCCTTCATGGATGCCTCGCAATAATTTAAATAATAATAGCAAAAAAATCATGTGTATTTCAATTCCAACAAATTACAAAAAAAAAAAGTTTCCAATATTCATAAGCATAATATTTGTGATGTGATTTTTGGTTTTGTGTTTATCAGTATTATCCCTTTTATGGTCGCCTCCATATACAAAAAAAAATATATACATATTTATTGCCGTAAAAAATAATAACTTTTTGAATATTGGGCCTATATACGTAGCAAACATCATGCAGATTACCTCTGAATGTCAACCCTGAGTCTATTTCGCCCTTTGTTTTCTCAAATCCACCAACCAACAAACATCGACTCAAAAACAAAAAAAAAAGGGATAAAGTATGAAGCTGAAAAAAATTATCCCACCCTCTTGGCAAATGGGACCTTTATGGAAATTTATTATGATGACATAAATTACCACAACTTGCCATCGAGGAAACGCACACAATTCAATGGTAGTATGCAAAAATAAGGGAACGGTCATAAAGAAAAGCTCTGATTGTTCCTTCTGTGTAATACTCAAAATATGAAAATCTGATTGGATGACTGATAAGTGGGAAAAGACAGAATTTCTTTTTATTTCTCCCTCAGGCCGATCCAATAATTTTTCTCGTTAAAGCAGATGAAAGTGATAATTCCAGAAAATCGGAAAATTTGTGAATGACAATTGAGCAGGAATCACGTCAGGATTGCTTAAAATGACGCAATCAAATCATCAATTAAATATCACGAATAAAATCAGCAGTCATTCGGCTCGAAGTCGAAGATGGTTAGAACTGCGGAAATAGCACTGAGAAGAAACGATATATGAAACATGAGGGTAAAACTTTAAATGATTCAAAAGTTGGAATTGAATTTCAAAGAGAAAGCTTAATGGAACAAAATGCAAAGCTTTGTATTGAAGCTTTAAAGAGAGTAAACTGAATTTTTTTTATTGAATTTAAAAGCTTATAAGATTAAGAGAAAAGTTTTAATGCTAAATATACGAGCATGTAACTAAGAGTAGAATACCAAAATCAAATTGCTTCTTTTCTGTTCGAAGAGCAACAAACAGTCGTTATCAATCATTAAATAATACCTGAAAGTAAATAAAGTAATAAATAAGGTGAGAAAATAGGGTGACGTCATTCTCGCAAAACTTTTTTTTTTCACAAATATTTACATATTTTCCCGAAATTTGCTTACCAAATATTTGTATGACTTAAACTACGACTTACCAAACATAATACTTCGGAAAAATTACGTTTTAGAAAATATTACCTCGTAAATTCTCATTTCGCCGTAAAAATCAACCGAATACTTACCTAACAACACGAAAAAATCCTCGAAAAATACTTCGTAAGACATGAAACAGAAATCTATGTATATGCGTTCCTGCTAGTCCAATTCTCTAAAATGTTTTATATTGATTCTTATGGATAAGTGACTAAACATTAATTTTATATATGCCATAAAGCCTAAACTACTATCCACACAAGAAAATAGTCTTCCAGTAAATTTAAGCTTGACTTGTTACCTTCGCAAGGGCTGTCCTTACTGTATACCTTACTTAACAAAATAATAAAATAGTTTTGATTAAAAGGAGCCTTACTATTTTACGTTTAATAACTCTCAAATAAGTAATAGTTGCATGTGTGTATGTGCGCCGTATTCCGGACCCATTGAAACGGAAGCATTTCGGATGCATTCCGAAACCATTCTTTGAAAAGTGTGGAAGCAATAAGCTCTGATACCCAGTTCATTACGTTGCCTCTGCATGACCAGTAAGGTGAAAGGAAGCCTTCCTGATTAACTCTTTCGAAGGAAAGTATACGGAATCATTAGGCTTGCATTTTCCGGAAAGTTGGAAGGAACCATTCAGTTTATACTCTCAAGAAGATGGAGGGAAGCACTCTTTTTGTTTTCACTGAGAGATACAGGGAAGAACTATTCCTACTTTCTGTGGTGTGGAAAACAAACGTGTCTTCATTTATGCGTATCTCGTACTTAACTTACACTTTTTCTTCTAGAAAAATAATGAAACTATATGACTCATTTCGACCTGCACACACCCACTCGAAATAGCCTGTGCAAATATAGCGCACAAATTTCTATCTCTTTTCGTAACAACACGAATAAATATATATCTATTCATTATCTCTGCCTTCTGTAAGCAGTCCCTGTCAGGTACATAAAATACTCAAAAATACGACACATCAATACATTACGCATGCCTTCCTAAACCAGGTAAACGTAAAGTGTGTTCACGTACTCATTACTTATGTATTCCAGGTAATGTTAACATTAAGATTTATCTAAGTCAGGCATTCCTATTTTTCCCACTGGGAGTCTGCAGCCAAATTCATCGATTTCATCGGATGACCATGGCACATTTACATATGAAATTATTACGCAGATGAGAGTTTTTGTTTGGGAAATAGTAGATATTTGGTTAATATAAATATTTTAAAATGATTTTATTACGAAGGGTATAATGGGCAGCAGGACTTATTCAAATCAAACTTTTGTCAGTTTTCCATAAAAACGTTGCAAACAGTTAAGAATATTAGGAATAAGTTAGGGCTCTCATATCTCTTGGATTGGGAAGTACTTATGAGCGTATTCAGGGTCGCAATTATTATCAGGCCTCAAAAAATAAGTCTATTTCAGTTAATAAAATACACATATATAGGTACATTAGCATTGTTTCTAGTTTATTGAAAAAAAAAAGTCGACATTTCCATAATAACGCAATTTAGTAGCATAAAAATAACATTTGTATTTAAAACAAGTGAACAAGCTAGAATTGGTCTAAGACCAATTCTTATGATAGCCTAGATGAATGCCCTTATGAAATTTTGTATAGTCACCCCTATGTGCACGTCTGATTGTTGAAGTCGTTTTTCGCATATATTTCTAGAACGATTCGTCGGACAGTAAAAATGGTTATGACCAATTTCATAGGATTTCATATTCTGACGAACGTTTTAGTACAATAAAAACGTCTAGGTCTCTTTCACAGTACACGTAAAAAGCCTAAGTTTTTATATGGAAATTCCAAGAAAGGGTTTCCCAATTAGGCCAATTTTTGAAATTATATTTGCTTTTTCTATAAAAATAGCTTTTGTTCAAGAAAGAATTTTTTGGGATTCTCCGGTATACAGCAAAAGCTAAAAAATGTTCTAATTTATTATTTCATCACACAACCCATTAATTTTTGGTGACAAGTTTCAAGTCTTGGTTTGACTCATCAACAGGTCACAAATAGCGAAATTGTGTGATTTGAAAAACAAATGAAAAAAATGAAAAAAAGAAGAAAGAAATGAAAAGTTTGAGAAAAATAGAAAAAAAACAATTTTTTTATTTATTAAAAAAATTTAAAAAATTTTAAAGAAACAGATTCATTCGAAGCGAATCGAACCTGTTTATTTTTCCTCCTGGGCATGTATAGGAGTGTTTTTTCCTCATATAATTCACACCCAGAATTTATTCCGAGTTTATATGAGAAGAGATCAGTTTGATCTATTTTCAAGCGTCTGCAGCAGGCAGAAAATCAAGCTGCACCGATGAGTATAAGGTTTTCTGCTGACACGAAACGCTTCTTCTTCTTCCTTTTCTTCTTTATTTTTCAGCCCACTGCATGGCGTAGACAGGTTCGACTCGCTTCGAATGAATCTGTTTCTTTAAAAAAAATTTAAAATTTTTTTAATAAATAAAAAATTTGTTTTTTTCTCAAACTTTTCATTTCTTTCTTCTTTTTTCCATTTTTTTCATTTGTTTTTCAAATCACACAATTTCGCTATTTGTGACCTGTTGATGAGTCAAACCAAGACTTGAAACTTGTCACCAAAAATTAATGGGTTGTGTGATTAAATAACAAATTAGAACATTTTTTAGCTTTTGCTGTATACCGGAGAATCCCAAAAAATTCTTTCTTGAACAAAATTAAGTTTAACCCGGTAAAAAGTCCAAACGTAATCTTCTTATAAAAATAGCGTGTACAAAATTTTAACTTTCAAACTTGACGTGTTCTCAGGCAGTGTCCAAATATATAGTGAGAACCGAAATTTTTGTATGGCAGCCCCACCACAAAGTTACCCGATTTGGCGCACTTTCGAACTTAATTTTAATTTTATTTAAAAAGCCCGTACGCAATATTTCATCCCCCTTAAGTGAGCTATCATGAGGACGGACGAACACATGTTAAATCAAAATAATTTTTAATATTATGCGTGGGTGTCCAATACATTTTTTCCTCCACCATTATTATTTCTATGCTTGACAAAAGGAATGAAAAACTTATCATACTTTTTAGATTTAATCTAGGGTATAAAAAGTATAAAAACAAATCAGTTCAACTTTAAATAAAAAATAAAATAATATAATAATAATAATTTTTTTCTTTTATCAAATATGTATGTCTATAATGTCATCATAAATAATCGAGTCCATTACATATAATTAAAGCCACAATAGCGACTGGTCACTTTTGTTATTTTGCTCTAAGTTGCTTCGTAAATACTTTTTTATTCGTCTAAACACCGAAAATGAGTGTTCGGCATTTGCACATCATCAAAAATATTTTTAAAATTAGTTGTACGTTCGAAAAAATAGACCTTAACCCATAGTTTATAAATTCATACATATTTTTAATTAAAACTCTTTCTTCCATAATCATTATTAAAAATTGCTTAGCTTCATCAATAAATTTTACTGATCCAATATCAGTTTGTAGCCTTTTACTTGTTTTTCTCCCAAAAAAATTCAAACGAATCTAATGTGTCTGAATAGCTTTTTGCTCTTTCATTTATTTCCTGATGTCGCGGGTGGCTCATATTATAAGAGGTATGAGCCAGCCTTGTGCATGCTTAGTGTAACTCTGCCTGATCAGAATACATCTTACTAAAAATAGAAAAATAAGAAATAGCGATAAGTTAAAACAAATCCAATTTCAAATTCACGGGCAAAGTAAAATTTAACGCGGCCTCTAAATTTTTCACATTAAAATCGCTGGTAAAATTTTGACGTTGATTAATTTGGAGAAAACAGTGACACATGTTTAAAATTTTATCGGTGAAAAACATCAAATTGTTTATAAAGGTTAGATAAATGCTTTTACAATTTACAACTAAAGGTGGACTTAATTAATCCGAAAATTGTTAAGAGAAATTAAATCCTTCAATAAATTAATAAAATAATCTGAAAAATTTCAATTAAAATTAATTCCTTCAATAAATTCAAAAAAACAATCTGAAATTGTCATAGAAACAGGAAATTTCATAATTTTACCAGCATTTTAATGCTCCGCGCATTAAAATGTCCAGTAAAATGAGTGGAGACATATAAATCGCCATCTGTCTTAAAATAGAGAAATATTCACTTTTTACCAGTAAACTTCGTACTGCACTAGTAAAATCATTAGTCATATTTTTACTTGCGATTTTACCAGCGCTGAAATTGGTATGAGAATGTCACTTTTTACTTGTACTCGATACGAGGCTCTAGAGAGTATAAATTTTGACTTGTTAGAGCTCTAGGGTACGACAAGGTGTTTCCATCAAAATTTTAACACATTGCAGCTGATAGCCTGTGACGTAAATCTGCGACTACGGTATACACATTTTTATAGGAAAGACAGAGAGAGGAGAGAGAGTATTGTGTTCTCATTTGATGATTTTTTTTGCAAAATTTGATGATTTTTTTGCAAAATTTGATTTTGCAATACATAAAAAATCAATTGAAAGTATCTTCTAACTGCTCTTGTATCAATTAAAATCTAAAGAATTTAAAAATTTTGTTATAAACGCTCTACATATTACTGAAGATCTCATATAATCCATAATTTGTTCGATGATTCTCGATAAAAAGATTTTTGAAATGCATCAAAATTCTACCGGGAATATTTAGTGAAATAAATTTAAGAATTTCGACAGAATCTATTATTAATCCAGTTACTAAGATAAATTCACGCCTCTTACGGAGCAACGTAATATTGATTAAAATAGGCGATGAAAATAAGTTGGAAGATCAATTTTCTTATTCCATATTATTCCATGGAAGGCTACAAAAAAAAAAATAAGTGTACAAACTTTGTCAGTATATGTAGATTCAAGCGTATTAATAAGTACATTGTAATAAGGACTCGACAATTGAAAACCACATTCCAGTATAGACTTCATACTTGGACTAAAGGTACAAAAAATTGTTTTTTGTTTTACGAAATAATTTTCCAAGGGTTGATCCTACAATAACATTGTAAAAATATATATTACTTTGAAGAAGATTAAATTCCCTACATTTGTTGTATGAATGATTTTTTTGTCAAATTGATGTATAACAAGTTACAGCGGCGGAAACGTGTGCATTCTTCCAAAAAAGCTGACCGCCATACAGAGTGTCCCACGTGACATGTTCAGTAGGCGTGTTCTTCTCCGAAAATTTGCGGACATATCGAAAAATCCTGACAATAAAAGTTACAAAGCATTATATTGCAAATTCTAGTTTACTCCCTTATTATCGAGATATAAGGTGCCTGCAATTCTACTCCATGTATCGTTTTCCTTCGGCGGTGTTCTCGAAAATACACAGAGATATGAGCGAATTGCTACTAACAAAATGTGGTCGAAACGTATTCTTAATAAGCACGAAAAGGACATTTTTTAAATATATTTTTTTCCAAGTAATTTTTTAAGGACTTTTTCTATGCTTAATGATGTCGTTATGTGGGACACCCTGGATATCAAAATCGTTTCTACTCCACTTTCTGTAAGACAAAAGCCCCTATTGACTGGGCTGTACCACCAACCGGACTATACCACCAGGCGGATAGGCCCTGATGTCTATTATGTCGTAGCAATAGTAAATGAAAGCTCGATAATGTACTAAATCGGGCAACCCTTTCTTGATGTTGCCATATAAATATTTTGGTTCTTTACTTTGGTACTCTGAAAACGAAAAAAATCTATAGTATTTGTTGTAATCATTATTGCTGGCCGATGAACTGTTCTAAAAATATAAGTAAAAGGTTTCTTTAAGTCCTTCTTGGAAAACTCCGGTTAAAGAAAACAAAACAAAAATTTTTATTAAAAAACGATGTCTACTTTTATGTTTTTGTCTTAATTTTGGATGTGAAAAGGCAACGTTTCGGACCTAGGTTTTGTCCATCATCAGGCCCTATGGAATAATTACAAATATTTATAAATAAAAATAAAAATATAAGAATGAAAAGATTTTTTAACAGGTCTTAAAAATTTTTAAAAATGGATTAGTGGAGGGGGTGGGGGGGGGGGGGTAATGAAAAATTTGTACTCTGGAAGTATAAATAATCTTAAGTATGGTAAAAGTTAAAAGATAAAATAAAAAGTTAGATTCTTAAAGTTAGAAAAATTTAGAAGAATTTTTTTTGTATAAGGAAATATATAAGTGGCAGAGACAAAATTCAAACAAAATATGAAAGTGAAGATCACTTACATGAATCAAAAAATCAAATAAGCAGATAAAGTCACAAATTAATAGTCAAAAAAATTAATGGTCAAAAAATTAACAATTATAAAAATGATGATGAAAACGAATGAACCAGCAAACAATGAAAATCACAAAACATATTAACACTAGGAGTAATCTTGTAAAACTAGACAATGATCCAACTATATACAAATCCCAAGCGGAGGTTCATCAGCTGATCGATCTTGCTTATCAGCAAAAAAATATGTGGGGAGTGCATTCAACCCAACTGTGATTGCTCGACGATAATGTGTCATATATATGTGTATTTATGTGTGTGTGCTTTTACATTACGAGCAACAGTGATGCTCAGAAGAATTTTTAAGTAATATCATGTAGTAGACTGTGATAAATTGGGTCTAGGCATTCGAGGTCATATTTAATGTTTACCACTTTATTGTAGTTTGCAATAATGTGGCACGTTTCTTTGACTTCTCGTTTTCTTCTGTTGTTTTCGATCATGATGATATGAGCCTGGTCAAAGTTAAAGATGTGCTGAGTTTCAAGGGTATGTGCAGCAAGCGCCGATGATGGTGTTTCCTTATTAATATAATATTTATGTTGGACAAGTCTCGTTTTTAGGCACTTAGAAGTTTGTCAAATATAGACATTTTCGCAGTCGTTGCAATCTACTTTGTAGACTACATTAGACTTCTTGCTGATCGGTACACTATTTTTAAGGCTTGTGAAGATCAGTTTTTGCAACGTCTGGGTTGGTTTCATTTTAACGTTCTTAGTGTCTGCAATGTTTCTGGTTTTTTGATTCATGTAAGTGATCTTCACTTTCATATTTTGTTTGATTTTTTCTCTGCCACTTATACCCATAAGATCTCTAAAATATTTCCTTATATTAAAAAATTTCTTCTAAATTTTTCTAACTTTAAGAATCTAGCTTTTCATTTTATCTTTGAACTTTTACCATACTTAAGATGATTTATACTTCCGGAGTACAAATTTTTCATTCCCCCCCCCCCCCCACCCCATTTTAAAAGTTTTTAAAACCTGTTAAAAAAACCTTTCATTCTTATATTTTTATTTTTATTTATAAACATTTGTAATTATTCCATAGGGCCTGATGATGGACAAAACCTAGGTCCGAAACGTTGCCTTTTCACATCCAAAATAAAGACACACACAGAGGTGGATTCTGATTTTTTGATTGGGACATTTCTCTTGAATATTCTTTCTCTTCATGAATCAAATCACTTATTACCTCTGATTGATCATACTGAAATATATCGGTGATTGTCAGTCCACCTCTGTGTGTGAAGAAAAGTTTATTTTCTACTTTTTCATGCGGCTTGGCCTCAGTTTTGTTTGAAAACTCGTTTTTTACTTATTTTATTTTCTGCCTTTTTCACGTCAACTAAATTGTTATTACGTGCGGCATGGAGATATTTTAAAACAATTTTATGACGGCTGAAAAGACACTGATTTACCAGTTTTTCAAAAAATTTATTCGAGTATCAAATCGTTGAAGTAACTACTGCAATGGTTTTGTGAAATTCAAATTATGTTTAAACAGCGCTTTTTAGCTGTATTCCAACTTGATCCTATATAACATGAATTTTCCCGATTTTCCATGTATTTCACAGACTTTTCCTATTACTATGAATTTTTTTTAAAAATTTACATGAATTTTCCTCGATTTTTCATGCAAGTTTTCATGATTGTTGAAGAGAAAGTTTTGATGCCAGTATGACGGAAAAAAAATGATTCCGCATAGCTTATAAAACTTTTTTGTCGGAAAATTTTCCAGAAATATTGGAAACAGATTTATCACTAATTATATCGATGAAAATTTTTCCGATGATTTTCCCGCCTTTCCCTGGTTTTCCATGGAGTTTTTCGCATAAGCAACTTTATGCAACTCATTTCGCTCTACAACTTTTGTACTAGGTTGCAAAACGCTCAAACGCTTCCTTGGTCGGAAAAACTCCGGAAAATCGTTTTACATGAATTTTCCTCGATTTTTTCTGCCGGTTTTCACCATTGTCGGAGAGAAAGTAATGATGCCAGTTAATGGGGAACTTGATCCTGCATAATTTAGAACACTTTTTTACCGGAAAATTTTCCGGAAAAGTCGGAAAATTCCGGAATTTTTTTCCGGAAAAATCGGACAACTCTGAATTTTTCCTGAAATGGATTTATCACTAATCAAATTTGTACCAAATTTTCAAATGAGTTTTTCCTGTTTTCCGTGTTTTTCATGGAAATTTCCGGTTCCAATACAGATTCAATTGTCACGTGACATGAACCTGTGTGCAAAATTTCAGCTCGCTGTGGTGACGAAAAGTGGTTCTACGAGAGTGTCGAAAATAGTAAAAACGAAATATATAAATAAATATACAGACAAACAAATTCGTGTACGAGTTAAAGGGACGGGCTGGCCTAAAAAAAAACAATTAACTAGTTCGAAAATGTTCAAAAAATACATTCTTGAATCCCATACCAACACCTCTTTCTTTTCGCATCAAGCTATTCCAGGTTCTTACAGTTCGAACAAAATACTGCTTCTCAGTGCCCGAGAAGTTACCGCAGGATACAGATAGACTTACACACCTTAAATATTAGGAGAAATGCCCTTTTTTAAATAAGTAAGATATTCTGCCAGAGGAGATAGTACCATTAAAAAATAGCAGAAATTGATTGGACCAAGAAAGTGTGTTGTTGATAATGATTTCTAGATCGGACACTTTTTCGTGATAAGCTAAGTTGATCCTATTGAGTACAATACGATTGACGAAGTATCCAGTCTATATCTAATATTTTAAAATTTTATTAGATTTAATAGGATTCAAATGAAGCTTATTCGGTATACACCACTCAAGTATTCAGCAAATGTCGTTGTTAATTGTAAGTCATCAGCATATAGGTGATATTGAGCATTGATAACAGCATTCGACAGATAATTTATAAATAGCGAAAAAAGGTGGACCCAGTATCGAGCCTTGAGGTACCCCACAACTGTTTGGTAAAAAGGTTAAGGGATTTCCATAATAAGTGAGTTGCTGACTGCGATCAAAAAGATATGACCATTTGCACCGTCATTTTCTCTTTAGATAATTTATTCAGATGACAAAGAACTTAGCCTGAATGGTCCAGACAGTCTGCTGGGATATTGGAGGGAACTGTGGAGAATTTTCTAACTTCAAAAGTCTTCTTGGTGTCAGAGTTAATAACCAGGCAGATGTGTTTTGTCATCACACATTTTTCTCTTTCTAGCTACAGAGATGGGCGTCCATACTATTGCTTGGTAGGTCAATAACTTTGCAATGCACTGTAGTACGGACTTATAGTATCCCGGATAGCATTAATGGAACATATTTGTCTCACATTTCTATAAATTTACAGGTTTTTCATTCGATTCCTTTTATTGTTATTACTATTTGCGCTAGCTTACAATCCTTTAAAAATAGTTATTCGATTCCATATAATTAATGTCCTTGAAATTATTTCATTTCGTAATATTTTCATATAATATAAAAATCTGAAAAGAAATCGTAAACTTCAATCACGAAATTCTAGTCATAACGCAGTGGTAACAGAAACGCAAACTCAATCCTTTTTCATTGCTACTGCAGATGTAGAATTAATTCAGGACAGTGCTTTTAAAAAGCTTGAATCATAATGAGGGGAATTGTAATAGTAAGCAAAGGAAAATATTCTCTGAAATTTTTCTCTCTTGTTCTCTTCCAACAAAATAAATAACTTTTTCTCTTAAAATTCTCCTTTTAAAAGCTCATTTCTCCCATTTTTATAGCTTTACTCTGGTGAAGGGATATATAACGAAACGAACTGCAAGCAATTGTCTCTTCGGCGTCCTTCTATATTACAATTTCCCAACCCGCACCGCTGGCTGTAGGAAATTCCGTTTTACGTACGACCTATAACCGAAATAGCCTTTCAAGATATGAAACATGTCTTCATTAGCCGTGATTTAGAAGCCTCAACAGGATGAATGCGGATAAACCGGCCGACTTATAATTGGTATGGGGAAAATTAAGCTCCGTGGATAACCTCTTCCAATGGCCGATTAAGTTCTTGATAACCCAAGAAAATTTTTTACAAATCTGAAAAAGCAGTTGCCTGTCAAGAAAGGAAATGAGATGACATTGGTAAGATAATCCCTTGATCATCCTTAGAAGGATAGTTGCGATGGTCAGGTGGGCGGAAATGGCCTAGAGATAAGACAGCCTTTTGACCAATCGGACAGATTCAAGACGCTTTTTAGTTTCAATCAATTAAGTGGACAGATGCTCTTTGCTTAATTAAACTTGAATTGAATAGTCCTGGTTTCGTATAGGATTCTTTCACCTTTGCATTTATCTTCTTCCTTTTGCGTCTTGCATTTGAGATTTTCTTGTTATTTTTATATTTTATTTTGCACACGGAAAACATTTTCTTTCCCTAATTGGATTCTGTCTTTGACTTTGTGCGCTCATCGGCCTGAGATTGATCGATTTGTACTGAACTGAACGATGAATTGGTAATTGAAATTAAGCGAAGGGAAATAATTCAAATTGGATGAGGAACTGATTGATTTTTGTGTTCAAGACATGGCAGGAAATAGACTCCCACTTTGCGTCTTCTTGACTTGGGGTGCTAATAGAAGTGGGTGAATGTGTTCGAATAATTTAGTTGACTCAAGAATGTTCAAATCAGGAAAAAGGAAGTAGAATTATGGGTAATAAGTACACTTCCTGGTAAAAATTCTTCTCGTTCGGTAACCGTAAAATGGATTGATTAATAAATATCACGATTATTACATTGTGTGCTTATTGATTTGTTGCCATTTGCTGGTCCGATATTTATGGAATGTGTATTTTTAATATACTTACTAAGATAGAATATTTGTATTTTTAGAATAAGAGAATTATTATCACAGTTGTCAGAGTAGGGGGGGGTGCAGTTATAGGGTAAGCATTGATATATTTTCAGAACTATTGTTGACTTCGTCATGTTACCAACTCCTGTATGGGGTTGAAAAGGTTGTCAGCCAATTTCTCTAATAAAAAAAGAAAGTACTAGAAGCCGCAAAATATATGGAACTGGTTCATCAAAGACGACTTAAGCTTTTCGAACAAGCGAAGGATTTAGGGAATAATGTGAGAAAAGTTATACGAAGGTTTTAGAGAAATGAACTGGTACAAGATCGTGGCTCCAGAGATGTATTTTGCCATAATTCCGTTCGCTTGAACTTAATCCACAACAAAATTATTTTTATTACAGAGAAATATCTGTCGAATTCTCCTGCGCTTATCGAACTCATGCTCTGTATATTTCTTTTAATGTGTTGAGTAAGGTCTTGACCGTCTGAATGAATATGTATGGGAGGATGCTCGGGCTCTCGGTCTCTGTTATAGACAAAAAACCAAACGATTAGTGTCTAAGTTTTTTATTTAAAATCTGCCACAACGTTTCACGGGTGAACACTCCGCGTCTTCAGGTGGTCTTATCTATAAGGTAACTATCATGAACGGCTCATTTGAACGGCAGATTTTAAATAAAAAACTTAGACACTAATCGTTTGGTTTTTTGTCTATAACAGAGACCGAGAGCCCGAGCATCCTCCCATACATATATTTCTTTTAATCTCATAGATGTCAGTAGCAATACCCGAAAACATGATACATGATTTTGACTGTCCAGTTCATAAAATACTGTCATAATCCATTTCCTAAAAGATATTCGAGCATAATTTAATGAACCGATTGAACACATTCAAGCTCTACATAGAGAAACAAAATTCCGTGTAGATGTGCAGATGCAGAAAACTTCTCATACAAAAGAAGAATCATTACTAAATAACTTAAGGATAGAGCTGATATAATCCGTAGAAAGTAAAGCGAGATCAAGCTTCATTGGTTGGGGGCAACTTTCATTGGCAATTAGTGTAATGCTAAGGATTAACTGAAGACACAGAGAGAGAGAGAGCAATAAGGATATGTTGTTCGATCTCAATCCGAGAGGAAATTGAGGATTGTGAGAATAACGAACGTACAGGACAACATTTTAAAACTAATTAATGTAGTGACTGCTAGGGGATTAGTATATACGGAGAAACCCCACGAAAACTTATATGCTGATAAAAATTTGAAAAAAAAAAACTAACCGCATAATCTCTTATCACTTGAAATCAATATTTTGAACTCAAGGCGAAATTACATTTATCATTTGTTGTGGTAAAATACTGTAAATAAATAAACTTTTTTTTTTTCTTATATAAGTGGAAAACTGTGGCAACTGTTGAATGCTAATAAAATGTGGAGATGGCAGGTTCCTGACCAATGAGGATGAACAAAATATTAATTTACCATGTCACTCCAAACCGGATCTGTCTACATCTAATCAAAACAGAACAATATTGATGAAGTGTAACATTTCCGAATTAATATTTAAGCGTTATTCAAAATGAAAACTGTAACCGCTGTTATCGTCCAGTCTTTATTTAATGAAAAATCTACAGAAATTTCATTTCAGGAAAATCAGAATCATTGAAAATACATTGAATACCTATACTTTCTCGGGGGATTACAGGGAAGGTATCATTGTCAATTCAATTGCAAAGAACTTTGAATTCCGTAGAAACCAGTGTCTAAATATTTATGAAAAATAAGAATCTTTGTATGGTAACTCTATGAACGAGCCAAGAAATTTTCGAACTTAGATCTTAAAACTTTAAACAAAATCCGTTGGGGTAATTGTAATTGCATTTTGCAGCAGTATCGAAATATTTGTGTCTTCTTAAAGATCTAAATATTGCTATAGCTTGTTGTAAGCGCTCGCTATACGCGTCACCTTACACCCTAGTGGCTCCACGCACAAACATCGCTCGTTATCTGTAAATTACCCTGAAATTCGAAACATTCTCATATCATCTCAAAATCTGAAATCTTAAAACATACATCGCACTAGCATGAAACCAATAAATTTCTTTCTTAATTATTTTCAAGCAATTCATTGTTTACTTTCCCATACAAAATTCCTCCAATGCAATAGTATCTCGAATTTCACCTTCTAAAATATTTCTTCACGAAAACCGATAACGCCGATGTAAACAATTTTCCCGCGATGAGTTTAAAGTACTTGAACGCATATGAATTATGCGATTTGAAATTACTTCTCCACGAAAACCAATATCGCCGACGCAAGCGATTTTTTACGATTTTTGTACGATACGTTCAAAGTAC
This sequence comes from Dioctria rufipes, assembly GCA_963924295.1. Taxonomy (NCBI): domain Eukaryota; kingdom Metazoa; phylum Arthropoda; class Insecta; order Diptera; family Asilidae; genus Dioctria; species Dioctria rufipes. The sequence goes on along the minus strand of OZ002741.1, from coordinate 270,550,402 downwards.
TTGAACTCATCCGATTTATGCGGTTTTTCCCCTTAAGCCAATTATTGCTGAGAATAGCATCTTTTTTTAAATATCGAAGGAATTGATTGGTCGCTAGGTTTTTTAATGGTTTCTTCCAATAAATCGATGGAGGGAGAAACCAAATAAATTTAGCTGTTTGTTACTGAAAAATGGCAGAGTTTTCCTACACGTAAAATAAGAAAGTGATCTGAAGAGTCCCCCTACCAGAGGTAAGGCCTTCAGATCATTACAATCAAGTTTAAACAACAGTGTAAAAGAAATTTTAAAAAGAAAGAGTTATTAAATTGGGAATAAACGACAGTGTAAGGAAGTTTTAAAAGAATAAAGAGTTATAAAATCGGGACTGGTGATCTTCTGAATATCAAAGCACTCCCCAGTCCTTGGGTACTAAAATAGACCCAGAACAAGCTTGCTTTGAACGATTTTTAAATTCTGTAAACAGGCAACTTTTCTGTAATTTCATTTCTCCAAGTAACTAATTTAAATGGAGCTTGAAATATCGAGTTACTTGATAGAATATTGAAATCGATACTGCACTGAAAAAACCTTATTAGTTAAAACGACAAATCACGATTAGTTGATTGTACATTAGTAATTCCTTGTAAATTGATTTGGAAAAACAATTAAGTGATTAATAAAATTGTTAGTGCTAATTAGTTGCAATTTCCAATTGGAATTAGTTGATTTGCCCTCAGTTGTTTTGAAAAATACTTTAGTTGTGGCTTCGATTTCAATTAGTTCAATTAACAAATATTTGATGATAAATTAACTAATCATATTTCAGAAGACATATTAGTAAAATCAACATATAAAATTATTAATTATTTTGCAGAAACAACGAAAGTGTTTGTTTATTTTTAAGAATATGATTTTTTATATTAGTGAATTTATGCAATTAATAAATTCAACAAATGAATTAATAGATTGTTGTTAATTGTAATTGTAATCTTACAATTTTCTAAATTAACGAATTACATTAGTTAATATAAATAATATAGTTTTCGCATAACTTTAAATTTCGAATCACTGCATCATTAATATTTATTCTTATACTCTACACCAGAGTACTGCACAGATACTTGTTTTACACGTAGTACTTGACCTGCAGGTGTAGTGCCTCTGAGATTGAACTGCAATACCTGTATCTGCACAGTTCAATTATAATAAGTTAACCTTTAACTGCAATTATAGGTAATCAGGTTTATCTGCATGGACAGATAACTGGTAGAGCAAGTAATACAGATAAGCAAGTAATGGTACTTGTGACTTGTAATGAACAAAACGTGAAGAGAGAATAGGAATATTTAAATTTGTGTGTGGATTTGAACTACTTTTTAGTGAATTATTGAGCGATTTACTCCAATGCTAGCAATGTCCCCTGATAATATATATGTCTTGATCCCCCGGTCAAAAACATTTCACATTTGGAATAAGGACACTCAGTAGAATTGCCTCCATAAGGTGACGAAAATAGGACCAACGTTTTTTTTTGGTCTTCTTGCAGGACAAAAGTCACTTTCTATAAGCGTCCTCTTAATAATCTTTTCCAGTGAAAGAGGATGGAGCGCCCTCCTTCAGGAAGATCGAAAAGAACCTTCATCCTCTTTTCATTATTTTCTGGGAGACGTATATATCCGTAACCAATTGTGAGTAACCAGGTAACTCGACTAACTAACTTCGCTCATTTATTCAAAATTGGTATGGATGAGTGTGCAAAAAGGCAAAGGGATTACAATTTTACACTGTTTTGTGCAAATCATAGTATTAATGGGGAAATAAATAAATAAATTAGTTAATTACCAATAAATCATTACTTAACCGTAAATCACTTCCCGTTAACCACGAAATTTAATAGGGGACCATACTCTAAAAAAAAAAAAAAATGGAATTAGCAAAGCCTTTTCCTTCAACGCACATCAAATCTTACCAATATAATTATAGCTGTAGATATGTAAACGAATTGAATCATGTTACAACAGGAAAATACATACGTCGATAACAGAGTTTTCCTTATCTACCTACTTCATGTAGCTATATTTTAATAAAACGTCGTGCTGATGTCAGCATTTATCCTCAAGAACAATTCGCAGATTGAGGTGAGAAGGCCGAAACTGTATTTATATCTATTTTTAATAAGCCAATCCCAGCAGATTTTTTACCCCAAGAAGCATATCCATTTCTTGCAATGCACAACATTGTCTTTCATTACATGTTTGTTTGAAGCAGATTATTGTGGCCCTGCGCAGGCACCTGAGAATCTGATCTGCACAAGTACAGGTATGTTGTTGTACCTGCCCTTGCAGCCGCAGGTAAGTAACGCCACGTTAACTGGACTTGTTCATAACTTGAGTACTTGTACCTACAGCTGCAGTACAGGTAACAATACGTTACTTACCTATGGCTGCAAATACAGATACAACAACATACCTAGCGAGCAACATGTGACGTCCACCATAAATTTTTATTATTTTTCAGAACTGTGGGCAGGTAGGAAAAATTCGTTTGCAAGGTTTTATGAGGCTTACAATGCTTCTTAATGTAGCGGCAATTCGCATTCATTTTCCTCTCTTTTTCTTTCTTTAAATCCTTTATTATGAAAATTTGTGTATTTTAAGACGAGCAACTGATTACTGACACATAAGTTGCCATAGATTTTAAGGAATACGGATGAATAAAAACGCGTACATTTTACTTTTTATAATATTTTATTTAAATTATTTAATATTTTTAGCAAAATCAATATTTAGTGTGCCCCCCCCCCCCCGTTTTGAGTAATTACCTTCAATAATCTATCGGTAATTGAATTATAGAGACTCCTAATCAGACTAATTGGAATCTGAGTCCAAACTGCTTTTATGGTGTTCTCCAAGTCTGTTCAATTTTCAAATTGTCGGCCATTTTCGTAAACCTCCCGAGTAAGCCATCCCCATAGGTTCTCGATAATATTAAGATCTGGGGATCGGGCAGGCCATGGTAAAACGCTTATACTTTCTGCTGAAAACCACTCGGAAACCTGTCGTGCGGTATGAATAGCTGCGTTATCTTGTTGGAATATCCAATTCGTTGTATCCATAACTTCGTCCATATCGGCAGCAGCACTTTGCAGTAAGGAAATGTAAGTTGCAACAGTTTGTCTTCCACTCAACATCCTGAGTTGAACGGGTCCATTATAAGTTATTGCTCCCCAGACCATAATACCATCCTCTCGGCTGTGGTGCCTCGTTAAATATCGTTTTTCCTTCCTTACGTCATGGAAATAAAAGGCGTATCCATCGGGTCCGTCAATACAGAACCTTTTTTCATCCGAAAAAATAACGTTCTTCCACCGCCCTCCCCATCCAATATGATCAACTGCAAATTTTTTGCGATTATCCTTATGAGACGAAGTTAACTCAGGTTTTTTCCTTAATTTTAGTCGTTTTAAATTGGGAGACTGCTTTATTATTCGTCTTACAGTCCACACACTTGCCGAAGTTCCTGCTTCTGCACCGATTTCACGTGCAGTTTTCGACGAATTGGAGGCGATTCGCAAGAGTCTTCGCCGCTCCCTCTCAGTTGTTGCTGTTTTAACACCGCCCTTGTAATTTTTGCCGTAGCTATCAGGATTTCTTAGAAATCGGCACACTACTTCATGACTGCGACCTATTTTTCTCCCAATTGCCCGTGCAGAATACCCTTCTGACTTTAAGGCTTTAATTTTGCCCTGTTCCTCAGAGCAAAATTTTTTCATGCGGCCAATTTTAACTGTTTTTAGTGTAATTTCAACACTTTATTAATTTTTTCACTTTTAGATTAATTTCAACACAACCAAAGACGAAAAATGACTGGTGTCAGTAATCAGTTGCTCGCCTTTAAATAGACAAATTTTCTTAATAAAGGATTTAAAGAAGGGAAAAGAGAAGAAAATGAATGAAAATTGCCGCTACATTAAGAAGCATTGTGAGCCTCATAAAACCTTGCAAACGAATTTTTCCTACCTGCGCACAGTTCTGAAAAATAATAAAAATTTATGGTGGACGTAACCAGTTGCTCGCTAGCCCTGTACTTGTAGTATCAGATCAAATTCACAGGTACCTGCGCAGGGCCACAGGTACCCATGCAGTACTCTGCTCTACACAATAAAAAATTTGCACAAATCGTTGCCACAAAGCTTAGGTATTGTTCGATAAGATTAGGGAATATGCCCTAAAATGTAAGGAATATTCCCTAAAATGTAGGGACTATTCCCTACATTTTAATGAAAATTCGCTACATTTTAGGGAATAGTCCTAATAATTTTGACAGAGATGAAATCTCATAGGTTATACTGAGTTAATCATTTCACTGGTAACGTATATTACTGATAAAAAAAAATGGATTGGACACACACGCATAATTGTTACTTTGATTTTTGCATGTCTGTCCGTTCGCCCGTCTATCCGTTCGTCTATGGCATTTGCGAAAAAATAACAAATATAATTTCGTAAATGGAAGAAATCTTGAGACCCGTGGTGTTGTCATACAAAATTTACAATATTTTAATTGTTCTGGGAAAACGTTTAGGTCCAATTTGTTCTTGTACTGAGAAATTACCTGCACTATTGTACTTGTCTTATTCCACATGAAAATATCCAACTGGTTGGAAACCAGTTCACGATAAGTCTATTCCCAAGAAAGAAGAGGGTAGCGCTGCCTCAAATTATCGACCAACTGCAATCACTTCGATTTTACAAAGGTTTTTGAATATATTATTAGCTCCGAATTAATGAAACCAAACAACTCATCAATGGTCGCCATTATGTCTTCTAGACTGGACGCTCATCTGGAGACTTGTTGACTTTTCTTACAGAACATTCGAACCGCACTTTTCACAATTTTGGTAATTAAAAAATCGTTGCTCAAGATATTTAAAAGGTGTTTGAGAAAATTGGAATCCAGTCCTTTTAGTTAAACTTAAGGTGCTTGTTCTCTCCTATCCTCTTCTATTATAGATTGAAAGTTTTTTAACTGATCGCATAATACCGGTTGTACTAGATGGGGTTGCATCAGAACCTCACCCTATAAATGCCGATGTGCCTCAGGGCTCTATTATCCTTCTTCTTGATTTTCATTATTGATCTGCTTTCGCTTACATTTAATACCATCCATAGTATTGTCTATGACAGTAGCCCTGATTTCGCTTACTCCTTTGACACTCTTGGGGATTCCAGACAGAATACCACATCTGTCAAAGGAGACTGCATGATTAGATCAATAAACAACTATATTTCCTGTAAGCTAAGTTGTACAGATCTCTGTTGCCAAATAAGCATCGAAATGTCTTGGATTTCTGAAAAGGTGTAGAAATATTTCAGCCCATCGAATCTAGCGCTCCTCTACAAGTCCTGCACCAGGCCTAGAATTTAATACAATTTTCATATCTGGACCGAGGCTTGTCACACAATCTTACCTTCATTTAATATTGCCCAAAAAACATCTTTCAAGTTCATTGGCGATGTGGCAATAACTTGTAATATCGACTCACTCGAACATCGCCTCAACGGATGCCTTTCTCTCCTTTATCGATGTATGCATGGTCAATGTTCTGATGAAATATGTAGTCTGATCCCTTGTAGCATAATTCCTGCACGCAAAACTTGCGAAATAAATCGCCCACATTATTTTGGGATACGCTGTAGAGTTAGGAAGAAACTTACACGTCTGTTTTTGGAAAAAAGGGCTGCAGCAACGATAGTGTGAGAGAAAGACATAAATAATTAAGCATGAATTCAAGAACTACAAATGAGACAACCCCTATGCAACAAAAATTTGGAAAAGTACTCTGATAGTAATTTGACCATAAAGATATGGGCAGAAATATCCATGAAAATGTTTATAGACCTTAGAGTTACAGCAAGTCTCTCGTCGGATTCAATTGATGGTTGCATACTCTTACTTTGATAAGTTATAGCTGGTCTAAAAATCTGTAATAATAAGTCATCAAATCTTTAAACGCTCATATGGAAATATTAAAAGAATTTTTCAGGATAGGATTATGATCCAATGGTTCATCAATAATTAAGTGAAATTCTCCTTGAAACAGCCTTTCGCTTCAAATTAGAAGAACCAAACACCAACTATACAAAAAAAAAACAAATTGTTGTTGCTGTACTACAAAGCTTTAGGTACTTGGCTGTAGACAAAAGCTTTGCTTGGCTATGTGTAGCTTGCTGCTGTAAGTGGGGTCAGTTTTTAGTTAGGCCATTCTTCATCTGTATTTAGATATCTATGATACTACCTTAAGGTTAGGCAAGCAAGTTAAAAGTATTTTAAAAGCAAAATTACAAAGAAGAGTATAAAGTAACAACTTACAATACAGTGAGATTGCAGGACTGTATCAGTCTAATTAATTAATTAGAAGTGGCAAGGATAAGTACAAGTGGAAAAACCAAAGAAGAATACTTAATATACAAAATGAAACTGAGAACTGGGCTAAACAGAAACAATAGTGGAAAGCAATCTCTGACAAAGGAAGGGGCATAAACCAATATTAATTAATGTCCGATCTCAAGCAGTATCAACTTTCTCAATGATAGGGGACCAGTCTTGAAAATGTCTATGTTATTAAATCTAGAGTCATATGTCTGTTGTGCTCTGAAAATGGGCGATTTTTATTTTATGTTTAATGTTGGAAAGCAAGGAAGGGATTATTAAGGATTTTATATAAAAACATTGTATCTAAAAATATTTTTTGGCTATCAAGTGTAGACAGATTGAGTCTGCTTAATCTCTCGCCGTATTCTACGGAAATGTATTCTGACTTAAATAGTACAACTCTGGTTAATCTACACTGAACAGCCTCGATTTGCGATTTATATTAGGAATAGAATGGATTCCGTACTTGACACGCATATTATAAAATACTTCGTACTGAGAAGTTAAAAAGAGTAGTGTAGAAAAGTGCACACTGAAATGACTGACAAGTTCGGAAAATGAAACCCAGCTTTGGACGTAATGAAGTTGATGTGTGATGTGAAGAGAAGTTTACGATCAAATATGACTCTCAGATAATTTAATGCATCAACACGTGACAGAGACGTGTTATAAATTCTGTAGTCGGAGGAGATAAAATACCTTTCAGGATAAAAAATACACATTTACATTTTACTGACGTTAATATTTCAATGCAGTTCTCTTGACACTATTTTTTTAATTGAAGAATATCCTTTTGAAGAAGGACGAAGTCAGTAACATTGTTAATAACCCTATATTGTTTAGCATCGTCTGTATATAATAGACAGTTAGATGATAAGGGGGAAAGTAAATCATGAATGTAGTAAAAAAATATTAATGGTCCAAGTATGGTGTCTTGCGGTACATCGGAGATTTGTTGGAATAATGGGGACTGCTGTCCATTAACGACTACAATATTTTCTCTTTTGGTCAAATAGGAAGAGAATCAGGATACAGTGTCCGGATGAATGCCCAAGTTAACAATTTTGAAAAGACATAGCTTATGGTTTATTTTATCAAATACCTTACTATGTTCAGAAATCCTAATTTAAGCAGATATTTTGCATTAATATGGTACCAGCTTAATTTTTTGGTGTCAAATTGAACTGTCAGTGCTTGTCTGTCACACAATACATATTTCGATTATATTATTTACTTTATGTATTATCATTGAAATAATTTTCTTTTGTAGTAGAATTTATTTTAATAATAAATTAGTTGTAAAACATTTTTTATCTTTAATGTCATAATAAATATAGGCAGATATTACCGGGTACCTCACTTAGGTGGCAGAAATATAGCTCATTACAAAAAACTCATATTTCAAAAACTATATTTGTATCGAAAATAATCAAAACATTCTTAGAAGAGTGTTTTTTTTCTGAGATTCTTGAGAGCTCAGGCCTCTAAGAGTATGCTGTATCCTATTTGGTATTAATACTTCTTTTTCTAGTATAACGACAAAGGATGTCATTTAAATGTAGTTTATACGTTACCACACGGTCTGGCACATCTATTTACGTTTGGAATATATAATATAATTGCGTATAATATCAAATCCTTTCGTACATATTCATTGGTATTCCGGCCTCCGAGAATCATTATTTGGTTTTATTTATCTTGTAACGAACATATATTAAGAGGCATTAATTGAATTAGTTCAGGAGAAAAGTCTCCTGTAAAATTTACAAGACAAAAGGTACAATGATAAAATAACAAAAGATGCGTTATGTAAGGAAATTTCGAAAAGTTAAACCTTTCTTTTTTAGTTGTATTACTAATTACAAATATTGTAGCATACCTGACAGTGAAGCGAAATGAAAATTCCGGATATTGTGTGCCTAATGGGCAAAAGTTTGACATACTTATTGCTGTGCTTGCAAGTGTTTTATCATATTTCAAAGCTAAGATGTATATATTTGCTAAGCATTGAATTCCAAAATATAGCTCCAATGATATTCTTACCGTAGACATCCAACATCAAAAGCAATAAAATTATAACTGGCATCCATGCGAGTCATTAACACTACAGATTTCTTTATGTAATTAAACTACTTGGATCCTTTGTTTGCAGAAATTCTTATCATAAAATGCTTTTGATATAAATTCCTATCACACCACAGCATTTGGGAAAATTCAAAGAGGTCCAAAAAGTCTTATAAATATCAAATAATTTCTACATCGTGGATATAGGTATATAAGGACTCCTCCAGTAATTATAGTAGAATGGCGTGCTATACCTACAAAACAATATTTTACACTGTGCGTAGATTCCATTTGACGGAATACAGCGTTTAGAACGATCAAATATTGCATAAATACATTTTTGTTATGTCAATTTCCGGAATGTTCTGCGGAACTGTGTCATGACTACCTCTAGGAATGGAACATCTTAATAAAATGCTCCTTTTATTGCAATTTTCAATTTAGCCAATAGAAAATAGTCACACGGTGATAGATCAATCGAATACCGTGTGTGATCGATGACCCAAATTTGTTTTTTTTATTTAAGAATTGACGAACTTTAAAGGTTTTATGTTATGATGCATTATCATGTAGTAAAAATAACTGTTTTCCAGCTAGATACTCGGTCCTAACTAGAAAAATTGTCGACCACAAATAATTAAAAACTCCTAAATAATATTTCGTTCTTGTGCCAATATGCTCACAGTAAAATTTCCATCGATCACAATGATTTCACGGACTTTTTCAATTAGTTCAGCACGACTTGCAGCTTCTGGAAGTCTACTAAATGTCTTGGATCATCCAATAAATCCTTAAATCATTTAAATCGTTTAAACCACATATAAACTTGTGTACAACTCATACAATCAATTACACAAACTTTTTGAACAGTTTGTTGGTTTCAGTAAAATTGTTTTCGAGTTTAACAGAAGATTTGATATTTCCGCTTTGTTTCATTATGTTTTTACGACATAACCACCAAACATACTGCCATTAAAATGCATGTAATTTAGAAATCGGTCATCCGAATTGCATGAATTTACGTGTGTTTCAAAGACCAAGGACGCGACTTTCTAATAATGTTACCCTTTAAAAGATGGAGGTGGTTGTTCTATCATCTAAATTAAAAGTTCGGTTGTTTTTGCGACACGCTGTGTACATATAATATAGAGTAAATTATGTTTCAGAAAAAAAGTGTATGGAAAGCTTTAAAGGATATGCATTGATTAGTTTGAATGAAACAACAAGAAATCCGAAGTAAGCAAGATGGTATAAATATAAAAAATTGAAATACGGGGATGAGTTTTCTTTCCTGGTTCGATATTTAAGACAAAATTCACCCATATCTTTCATAGAAAAGAAAAAAAAGGAAAATGAGAAAAATAAGCTCGATTCAGACCAGAACGAGAATGCTTAAACCACCAAACATCCTACAACTAATCATAAAACAATGATCGGAATTGAACTGCCCCATGTACGTCGCATTCTTTGACTTACAAAGGACATTCCACAAGATGAGTAATGAATCAATATGGAAGTAATTAGCCCGGAAAAAAATATCAGAAACGAAGCACTCTACAATTATGCTAAAATAACAACACCCCACACAGGGAACTATAATAGCCCACTAAGCCTTAAGTAGACACACTAGATGAAATAATAAGGAAAGCGAACTCCACACCTATACAGATATCAGGTGGATACTAACATGCCGACTAGAAGATCTAGCCAAAATGTACGACAAAGTGAAATAACTAGATACGTCTGCAAGAGCAGTTGGTAAATGGTAAACATGAAAAAAACCGACTTGAGAATAAATACTAAAAACACCAGCGTGATCGTAAATAATAATATTCCCATAGTTAGAGGAAGTATCAAAATTCAGCTATCTTGGTAGTGCTATTGCTTGAAGCGAGAGGCACAAAGCCTACATTATTCAACTTCTGTGTAAAACCAGTATGAAATCAATTATCCTAATCTAATTCTGGCAGTCCAGTGCGTGGAGTCAATCCGATCGGACGTTGCCTATTGTTGTACATTTAATCAAATCTAAACATATCTAATCAATTAACTTAAAACAAGTGATAGTGTTGTGATAAACAGTTTTGATATAAATCGATAATTATAATTATTTAAAATCCGACGCGACCGTTAAATAACAATTAATCAAAATAAAATTTATCCGACAAGTGAAGGGCTCTTCTATGCCCTATCAACATCCAATAAGCCAGCAGCACGGTAACGTTTCCTTTCCTTCTCTTCATCTGTGATCAGTGCAAATGCATAAGCACTTGTCACTGATAAGCAATCCGGGTGCACCCAGCTGTGGTCATTGAACTGCGCAGTCTGAGTTATTGAAAACAGCAAATAGGCATAACACTATTGCTGTTTTTTTTTTACCTCACTGTGTCGTTTACTGCTGCTGCTATAAAAGCGAAAGAGTCTGCTTTTCGCGCCTATCAATGCATCCATGTCCGGAAATGAAATAAGTCTACAAGACTGCACGGAACACCTGCAAGTCCATTATCCAGAGATATAAACAGATTACGTTTGGACTTTTTACCGGGTTAAACTTAATTTTGTTCAAGAAAGAATTTTTTGGGATTCTCCGGTGTATAGCAAGAGCTAAAAAATGTTCTAATATGTTATTTCATCACACAACCCATTAATTTTTGGTGACAAGTTTCAAGTCTTGGTTTGACTCATCAACAGGTCCCAAATATCGAAATTGAGTGATATGAAAAACAAATGAAAAAATGAAAAAAAAAGAAGAAAGAAGAAAGAAATAAAAAGTTTGAAAAAAATAGAAAACACTTTTTTTTTATTTATTAAAAAAAATTGTTAAATTTTTTAAAGAAACTGATTGTTCGAAGCGAATCGAACCTGTATACGCCACGCAGTGGGCTGAAAAAATGAAAAAGAAAACGAAGAAGAAGAAGCGTTTCGTGTCAGCAGAAAACCTTACACTCATCGGTGCAGCTTGGTTTTCTGCCTGCTGCAGACGCTTGAAAATAGATCGAACTGATCTCTTCTCATATAAACTCAGAATAAATTCTGGATGTGAATTATATGAGGAAAAAACACTCCTATACAAGCCCAGGAGGAAAAATAAATAAAAAGATTACTCTTTCAGCCTACTGCGTGGCGTATACAGGTTCGATTCGCTTCGAATGAATCTGTTTCTTTAAAAATTTTTTAAAATTTTTTTAATAAATAAAAAAATTGTTTTTTTCTATTTTTCTCAAACTTTTCATTTCTTTCTTCTTTTTTCATTTTTTCATTTGTTTTTCAAATCACACAATTTCGCTATTTGTGACCTGTTGATGAGTCAAACCAAGACTTGAAACTTGTCACCAAAAATTAATGGGTTGTGTGATGAAATAACAAATTAGAACATTTTTTAGCTCCTGCTATATACCGGAGAATCCCAAAAAATTCTTTCTTGAACAAAATTATCCAGAGAGAAAAATTTCTTTTTGACCAGCATATAAGACAAAGAATCTTTGCAAGCCGCAAAGGTAGCAAAGGTTTCTGGACCCTGGTCAAAACCATCAGGAACAACTTCACCAGTTCCTCTATACCTTCACTACTTAATAACTGTGAAGTGATTGTTGCCTCCATGCATAAAGCTAATATTTTACCTGCTAGATTCGCTTCAAGTTCTTGTCTTCCACCCACTTCACAAACACCTGTTTTACATCGCCCGTGTGAATGTGTACAAGAGCCAATACACGTTCGTACGAGGGATGTGTTCAGGGTTCTTAAGGGGATCAACATCTCCAAAGCCGGAGGTCATGATGGTTTTTCGCCCCTGTTAATTAAAAGCTGTGCCTCATCCTTGGCTAAACCTCTGCGCAAACTATTCTACTTGTCTTATTCGACAGGAAAATGTCCAACATCCAAAATCGTTGCCCTAGATATTCAAAGGCCTTTGATAGAGTGTGGTATCCATCCCTTTTAGCCAAACTTAAAGCACTTGGTCTCTCTCCTCCTCTTCTATTATGGATTGAAAGTTTCCTATCTAGTCGCCAAATACGTGCTGTATTAGATGGCGTTACATCTGAACCGCATCCCATAAATGCCGGTGTGCCTCAAGGCTCTGTTATCTCTCCAACTCTCTTTTTAATTTTCATAAATGATCTGTTTTACCTTACTTTCAATTCCATCCATAGTTTCGCAGATGACAGTACTCTTGATTTCGCTTACTCCTTTGACACTCTTGCGGACTCCAGGGGGTAGGCCGCATGAATTAAAAGAGATTGCATGATTATATCATTGAATAACGATCTTAGAAATATCCTCACTTGGTGCAAAGCGAGTCTCGTCGAAGACCCAAAGCTGTCTAATCTCATTAAAATAAGACCATAACTTAACCACTGCCTTTTCTTTGCTGTAGCATTAATTTCTGATTAACCGTCACTAAGTATTCTTGGCATTAATATTTCCAGTAAGTTAAACTGGACAGATCACATCCTCTCTGTTGCCAAAGAAGCATCAAAATGTCTTGGATTTCTGAAAAGGTGTAAGAAATATTTCAGCCCATCAAATCTAGCGCTCCTCTACAAGTCCTACATTAGACCTAGAATGGAATACAACTCCCATATATGGGCCGGAGCTGGTTGCACAGCCTTAGCTTCATTGGATATTGTCCAAAAGAGAGCCTTCAAGCTCATTGGCGATTTGGCAATAACTTGTCATATCGACTCACTCGAGCACTGTCGCAATGTTGGATGCCTTTCGCTCCTTTATCGCTATATGCATGGTCAATGTTCTGATGAAATTACTAGTCTAATGCCTTGTAGAATGATTCCTGCACGCAATACTCGCGCTGCAAACCGTGCACATCCTTTAACCCTTCAAATTACTTTCGGCTGTACAGTAAAATTCCGTGATGCTTTTTTATCCCGAACAGTGCGAATGTGGAACAGCTTACCATCTTCTGTTTTTCCCCCGGCATACAATCTGCGGGAGTTTAAGGGCGACATACATCGGCTCCTCAGCCACTCTTCTCATATCCCCTAATCCTTTCCCTATCTCCATCCTGCCATGCTTTGCTTTGCATCATAGGGTATCCCCTGAGCTTGGGTTAATAATATAAAAAACAAAAACAACGAATCACGAGCTAAAACCAATGACAACTTAGATAGAGGGAAGAAAATAGAAATTAACAGGCTACGTATCTATGTTTAAGCTATAAAATTAAATAGCATTAATGAAGTAACACACACTCTCAATTGTCCTTCATTCCGATTTGAGAATCAGTCCATACTTTAATTTAAAATAATTTACCTATGATTCCATTTTCTAGCACACCACTTTTTTTTGCGTATAGCGAAAAAGTTGCTCTACCTAAAATTCATCCATTCAAAATTCACATTAGTTACTCTCTTTTCGTATGTATAAGTAGCCCGATTACTTAAATAGCTCCAATAGTACATCAGAAAGGGTTAGCCGATTCTATTTCTATGAATACCGACTCGGCTACAACCCTTAAATTTACAACTCATGCCAAAATAGGACTCTACTTAATCCCACCAACATTTATGAACTCTGCACATATTTGTATTGAGGTGAAAAATTTTTGTAGATTCCAAAAACGGAAACTCACCCATGAAATCCTGTTTATTTGGGGTAAACATAGGAAAAATTAATTTCGAACCCTGGATGTAAAAGCCCCAATTTACTGAACTCATTTACAATCTTTCATCAGATAAATGCTCGACTGCCACTAAAAGTGTGATGTTTGTTAATCGGCCATATTTACAATACTTGTACGTTGGAATCGTGGTACTGGTGTGTATGAAACATAAATAGCTCTCCATTTATCACTAGCCCCCTCTGACAGAACACCACTAATCAATAAACAGAAATAACCTTTCCGCCTTGGAAATTCAATAGTTTCACTTCGTTTACATCCATAAGTATAAGAAATCCCCACAGCTCCAAAGAAGTATAGTGGACGAAAGAAGGGATTATCTCTTCCATGGATCAAATGTTTTTGTGGTTGAATGTTTGTGAATGTATATCAACGCTTGTGGTAACGTTATAAGTATTAATTGAAATTCAATCATGATTTGCACCCCATAGTATAGTGTTACTACACAATCTCCTAGGAGGAGTATATTACCGCAAAATTGCAGTGAGATTTATCAGCCTTAATCGCTTTTGTGTTTGCTGATAGTATTGTATGAAATCCGCGCTTGGTCAGTTCTGAAGAAACAATAACATTTCCCAAGTTACAAGCAATTGATATTGGCATTCAAAGAGAACTTTCCTTATAACAATTTATTGGGTCTGCATTGAAATGTACCTAGTTCTACCCATGCAAATATAATATAAAATCTAAGAACTTGTGTCTGCGTGTGTTGTAATGAAATGCCCAGAAACACCCCAACCGGGCCACAAAATTACCTACATATACACCTCCTACCACAATTCTGCCGAACTTCTCTGCAGATGCCCAGATGTATGTATGTATATGCTTGGCGCTTAATAAACTTCATTAACATTCATGAGCCCTTGTCGTGTCACTGCAGAATTATTGACTTAACAAAATTTTAATTAAATTCCTCAATTCCGAGTGGATTCATAAATTATTCCTAATTCGGCATTAAAATTAGTTTGCCAGGCCTGCCAGGGCACTGGCATAAATTCAAATTGTGGTGTAAATCGCGATTACACTTTTGAAATGATTGAGTTTTGGGCTTACAATTAAATCGCCACCAATGAAACTGTTATTACGCTCCCAGATCGGATAACGTTCGGAGATTTATGGATTTCGTACAGTTTAAGTAGATACTCTCGGTGAAATTCAATTACCATGAAAGCAAAGGTATATACATACAGGCTTGCTTCATATTCAGGTCGAAATGAGTTTCCACGAGATATATTATTATATATGAAAGAAAGAAAGATAGAGATAGAGAGAGGGAGTGAGGAAATTTTGGAAAATTGTGTATAATGAGGATACAGAAAATTTACGCTTTTGTTTTAAAGTTTATATCATCATCTATCTTGTTTAATTGTTCGTCGGATGTCGAACCCTCTTTTTCCGGCTATCTTAATTTCCAATCATCTTCCTCCCATTGCGTTGACTTTTGCTAGGATGATTCTCTTATGTAAGCTCTTCGAGCTATATTAGACGAGAATTTGCTGAGCATAATTTTCGTAATTTTATTGATGTTATTTCAGAACGTCTGTCAGGTCGATCGAGTTGTATTTATTCTTTGTTTTCTTTTTCATGTCACTGGCCAATATTTTGGTCTTTCAGTCTACAGCCTACCTCATAAAAATCTCTCTCATAAAATTAACCTTGAGAAAGAATTTCAAAAATTCGGATTTTATTTCCTATTGTCACCATTTTGTATTATGATAAGAGAACGTGAACATTTTACAATTAACATAGTTAAAAAAAAACACGAGATTTAATATTCAAATAAACAATTAAATGAAAACGTGTAGTATTACTATCTCGACGCGATTAGTAGGAGATCATCTGCCACGACCATATGTTTTTAGGACTATATTTATAACACACTTAAAACCAACTTTCGCACTAACTACGCACATAAATGGAATTCTATATCATGTCCATATTACCCAAACCCGATTGTATAACTGGCCAAAATGGGCACTTGCCCAAGGGCGCAAAGTTTTTGGGGAGTAAAGGTGGCGCAAGAGAAGATTTGTCGGAAACAAGTTAATTACCAGATCACAAATGTGAGGTAGAAAAAAATTATATGGCGATAAAAGGTTAACACAGCAAACCAAAGTGTATTATTTTCGTTAAGGTTGTACTGTAGAGCGACGTCAACAGGTTGCCACCACTACAGAGTTTGACCATGGAACTGTGATCACCTCTATCGCCACTCCGCCCCTCCTCCACCCATTTCCATTGTAGATCGATTTTCAGATTTGATTCTCTTTACGGCCGAAACGATCCGTTCAGCTGTGCAATTTGTCACTGGCATCGTCAAGTAAATCCGGATAGCTACCTCCAAATTTGGGAATATACTTTCTAAGCTGTTCTTTTTTGTTTTTTTTATATGCACAACACTCCTTAATACTTCCATGTAAAATTTGAAATGTAAACACTCTTACACAAAGTCTTCCTCGTAAATGTCATCGGAGTAACATTGAGCCACAATTTGAGCCTGTTTTTTTTTTTATATCTTCATTCTGCTTTTCACTAAGAGAGCTAAAAATTTCAAATCTTTCACTGAGCTTCTTGTAGTTGCCACCCTGCCATGCGTCATCCCAGCGTCAGTGCCCAGTAGTGTCACTGCCTCAGTAGTTCAGTGTCTGTTTGTCAAATTTTTTTTCCTAGTCGTTTGTCAATTATTTCACTTTGTTTCTTTTTCTCAGTATTCTGCGAATTGCTGTCATTTCCAGTTGTGATACGCAATACTGTTTACGGTTTATAATATTTGTAGTGGTTGGTGTTGGGACTACGATAGTAACGAGTTAGCATTGTGTTGACTATGGCTGGCAAGAAAAAATCTAGTGGCGCTGAATATCGTAAGCGCGTCTCACCGAAACAGATACACGAAGAGAATTTTCTAAAGAAGGTACCTCGAATTAATAGGTTTTTTACTACTCCTCCCGAATCAAAATCACCCTAACAAAACCTGTCATACCATGTTGAACTAATAGGCCCAGGAATATATTTAGAAAATACTGTTTTTCCACCTCTCTCGAGTAGTTCAGCTTCAGACTCAGACATCAACTTATTTTCGTCTAGATTACCCAGCTACATGGAACATGAGAAATAATGAGCATGTGCAAAAAGTAGTTAAATCTAACATTAAACTAGACCTATCCTGTTATAAAGATGTTAAAACCAATCGCAGGCTTTCTGTAAATTTATTTTCTGGTCTGCTTCCAAATGGACTAGCTTTTGTATTCTAAATCGACAGGCTGTGTATTTTGCGTGACCTGCCTGCTTTTCCAACCTGAAAATAAATATTCGTCTTTTTACGAAGATTTCAATGATCATTATCATCGTGTAAATGTCCTTAAACTTATCTTAAGATAAAAGTCCAGTTCTGTTGAATCTCTAGTGCTAACACAACATGAAAATGAAGTAAAGTGTTGGAGAGATGTGCATACTAGAATTGGTAAGTGTTGTAAGATTTTTGGTAGTTAGGGGTCTTCCGTTTCGTGGTGATAACAAGCAACTGGGGTCTGCGACTAATGGTCTATTTCTTAGATGCCTTGAACTAATTAGCGAGTTTGACCAATTCCTATTATCTCAACGATAACCAAAACTGGCAAAGATTAATGGGTGTGTGTGGGGGACGGGCGCAGCTGTTTAAATTGCCCATAGCGCCACGAGGGTTAAAAACGGGCCTGATAATACCACAAAATACAATGTCTATAACTCGTACTCTTTTAAGCACTTTATCCAAAATTTGACCTTCAGCAATCGACTAGTCTCTTTTGATGTCACACAACTATTAATGAATATCCCACATGAGAACACAATTTTGGCAGTGTACTAAAGAGATGGACTGAAATTAAGCAGCACGCCAGATTGTCCAAATGGTGCTTATCAAAGCCCTCAAGTTTTCCATTTTAGATAACATATCTTCGCCTGAATAATGGTTTGCCCCATCCGCCAAATTCGATATTTTGAGTTAAGTGCGGCTTTTGAGATTATTTCTGAAGTTGAATCAAATGCTTTAATCAGCTGTTTTCTAAGTTATATATGTATCGAGATAAATCATGTCATGTTTGCCCCATACCATATTTTTGTCACAAAAGTGAGAATTGGTTTACCCCAAATCAAATTTGCTTGTACATGGGGCATGAAATACATTGAATACCTACTTTAAAATATTTTTTTAAATATTATTGTGATACACGTGCAGAAATTTAAAACTATAATTAATATTGGATTGCTCCATGTTGCTAAGAACACTGCCATTTCGAGTAAATCAGAATCCATTTTGCCAAAATCTTGCAGCGATTTTGCCTTATATAAATAGAATTCTTGTATTAAAAAACAAATCTTTTAATGTATACAGGGTGTGCGGTATGTGGTCTGGCAACCGAAGGCTATGGATAGGTCATGCTTAGACAATAGACTAACAAAAAATTGTATGGGGGGTGGGGGGGGGGGGGGTCATAACGGTTTCCGAGATAACGGGACTTTAATATATTTGGGTATGTTTTTATAGATCACCCTGACACTTCTGAACGTTACACCCTATGAAGGCGATTTGGTAGATAGATAATCGTTGGACCTTGCCAATGGTCTACAAATTTTTTCCCTATCCCTTTTCGTTTTGAAGTTATGGCTCAACAAAATTAAAATTTCGGAATTTTAACTCGCTGTTTTCATTTAACTAATATTTTTATATAAAAAAAAAGACACGTCATAAATATCAATTTTCCATATTGAATTTAAAAAACCCAAAAGCTTTGATTTAAAATGACCTATCATACTAGCTACCCAAAATGTAACCCTTTCTGCGTTTTTTGCACTTTTTCTTAAGCATATTCAGCGGAAATGGCTGAAAAAGTTCAAGAAGTGCCAGAAAGTAGGCAATTATCTTTTGTAAATGATCTCTTTCAGCCATCAGCTCATGAAGTTATTAGTCCCCATAGAAACGATGTTCTAGTAATGCCTAAATTCGGGTGGATCAATTGCCACATTATCCGCACGAGTTCCATTAGACTTTGAAAAAAGTCGAGCAAATCAACACCATGTGAAACAAGGTACCTCAACAATCACAAACTGTGTAGCTCTTCTGAAATAGCTAATCGATATGTGACAACTGATTATGATGCACAAGACTGGGATTAAACAATTTGAACACCACATCCGCATCTTTGTGTGTAATTAGAAGCATGTAGACTAGGATTCAAGATATCACTCCCATAATGTCCATATTCACCCTGATGTATGTTCGCCATCTGCTGTGTCCTGTAAACTCTGCAGCACCCAGGTCATCAGTAAAAGTAATTGAGTTTTCGCGTATTTAATAACTGTATACAGCATTCCGAATCCTCAGCACCTGAATCCTCACTACGGTCAAGGACATTTTAATAAGTCTGCAACAGACACATATTATGGCCATGTCATTCAACGATTTCATCAGTAACAATACTCTGTCGAAATTTGAAGAAAAATGTATGGCGATTGTTGGTAAATACTTAGGCGATTATGGAATTACTAGACGCGAATTTCAATTTTGAATATAAAGAATCGCCCATTTGTAACTTCTATAAAAACCGCGCTCAGCAGTTATCCTGTGTCAGTTTAAGGTATTAGACCGGAACACATGCCATATGTTGGCGCAAAAGAGCTGTAAAAATATTAAATTGAAGTCTGCGAGACATAATCGGTAATCAAACTTTAGTAAGTGGGATGGTCGTCTTGCTGACTGGTGACTTCCGAGAAATTCTACAAATGATAGGATGAAATGAATGCATCTGTGAAGAAGTCAAAGTTATGGGGACATGTGAAGAAATGCAGCTTATCCACAAATATTAGGATAGAACTCCATAACGACATAGAAAGCGAAAACACTGACAAAAACAAATAAGGTGCAATTGGGAAATGAATCGGAGGGTTATGTAACATTTACAAGGGATTTCAGTAACATTGTGTGGGGATTCATCTATCTGGCTCCAAAGATGATGAACCTTATGAAATGAATTTATGGTTATTGGGTTTGACAGTTTAAAAAGAAGGAAACCCGTATTGTACTCTAGACGATGTTGATTGCCGCTTTAGTATTTGAGTGCTTGTTAAGGCTTTCTTTTTAGAAGTAAGCTATAGGTCAGGCCAAATGCCGCTTTATTAACTAAGCGTTCTATGAGGCGCTTTATTGAAAAGGTGATTAGGCTATATTCCGCTTTATGACCAAATGAGACTTAGGAGCTGCTTGAGTGAGAAAGTTTTTTCTACAAGCAGAAACTAATAATTACGAAATTAATTGCTTAGTTAGCAATTTCACTGTTTTCATGATTATTTACTTAAATGAATGACCTTTTCAAATTTTCATACAATTTGCGTATTGGACAAAAATTATTTAATTGTATACATAACGATAGATTGATTGATTGAACAAGAGGTTTGGGGTCCCGCGAGCGTAAGCCAATTCAAGGCCCATTGTTCATCCTTCAAACCAGTGAGCAGTCGCTCATAGGACCCAACTGGATACATAAATTTAAGTATTGACTACTGCCACCAGCCCTCCTTCCCGGCATCGTGCAACTCGTTCAGGAGGTATTCCTGGGAGTGCCGGACAGTAACAAAGCAAGTGAGTCACTGTTTCGGATTCCTCTCTGTAACCCCTGAATGTAGGATTATCAACAAGTCTCAACCTGTGAATGTGAACCCCGAAGAGAAGAGCGCCCAATGAGACTAGAAACCAGAGTTCTCAGGATTGGTTTGTTAAGTGCTAGGAGCGTATCCGTTTGGTTTGGGTTTACCCTACAGCTCCTTTCTTGTTCTATACGAGGGGTCCTCTAACCAATGGTGACTGTATTGGGGGTCAGCCCAAAGCGCCCACTGAGACTAGAAAGCAGAGCTATCAGGATTGGCTTATTAAGTCCTAGGAGCATATCCGTTTGGTTTGGGTTTACCCTACAGCTTCTTTCTTGTTCTATCCGAGGGGTCCTCTAAGCAATGGTGACTGTGTTGGGGGTCAGCCCAAAGCGTCCACTGAGACTATAAAGCAGAGCTATCAGGATTGGCTTATTAAGTCCTAGGAGCATATCCGTTTGGTTTGGGTTTACCCTACAGCTCCTTTCTTGTTCTATCCGAGGGGTCCTCTAACCAATGGTGACTGTGTTGGGGGTCAGCCCAAAGCGCCCACTGAGACTAGAAAGCACAGCTATCAGGATTGGCTTATTAAGTCCTAGGAGCTTATCCGTTTGGTTTGGGTTTACCCTACAGCTCCTTTATTGTTCTATCCCAGGGGTCTTCTAACCAATAGTGACTGTGTTTGGGGTCAGCCCAAATTGAAATCATTAAGATAAGGGGTTTTGGTTCAATCTTGACTAAGGAGGCAGGTTCCTCCGAGGCCGCACCAAGGCGAGCAAACTCGTCCGCCTTTTAACTCCCGTTAATGTTGCTGTGCCCTAGCACCCACTGCACAATTACACTGTTATACTGAGAGAGGGACCTCAGGGTGCTGTTACAGTCCATTAGTAGCTTGGAGGTTTTACAGGGTTTAGACAAAACCTTGACAGCCGCTTGGCTGTCTAAGCAGATGACCATCTCCTTATTCTCAATATCTGAGTTAAAGAGATGGCTTCCCGCTTCAAAAAAGGCTTTGACTTCTGTCACAATGATAATTGAGCTATTTGACTGCCTAGCTACTGAATACTTATTGGTAGCCACTAGACCCGATTATGTATACAGAGTACTTCCTATCCAGTAAAATTCGAGATGACTGTAAATAATGCACAAGGAATAACTTTGAATATGGCAAGAATACATTTGGAAAAATCTTCCTTCTCGCAGGATCAGTTCAACGTGGCCTAATTCCGGGTTTCTATTGCATACAATACACACAAATAAAATAAAAAAAAATTTTAAATTAATTCCACGTGAACTATGGCGAGTGTAACAGCTGGTACCATATATTTTCATTGTATCCCATATCTCAGATATTGTATCGGCTCATTTCTTTTAGAACTACATCTACTTCATTGGTCGCGTGTAGCAGTGCTCTAGCATTTTAAAATGCTATTCATGTCCGTAATAAAAGAGCTGAGTCCATTAAAATTAAGTTAGCCATATTCGAGAATTCATTTCGAGTTTGAAAGAAAGTCGCTAGCTATTCGACCAACTTCACCTAAGTCCTTAGAAATACTCAACAATTAGTACAACAATATAAGTTTGCTACCACCATTCGACATAGAACTACAACACTGGATTACATCTGTGTAGAAATTCATCTGGTTAGTGTCAAGTCAATTGATTCCGCTCATCTTTTTTTTTTTTTGTATGATAAAAAAAGTTCCACACATTTTCCATACTCACGCAAAACGTTAAAATTTTTCTATCTTCATTCTCTAATAATTGATAATCCCAATATTTACATTCCTCCATAATCTGTACAAAGATAAGAAGTCTCAGCCAGCAAATCGTTTCGGTTTCAGAAATTATCCTTAGTTAATACAGATTTTTAGACGTGCATACATACTAAAGTTAGGAAAAATTTGAATTTCAAATGAAACTTATTCAAAGCCTTTCACATTTGGAAATTTAAGAATATTTCTCCGATTTAAACTATTCACCGAACTTATCTATGTGTGATAACAGTTCAAGTGGAATTCGGAAGCCAATACCACCTAGACCTACCTACACACATATATATGTATATATGTAGTTAAGAAAGGAGACAAGAAGAATAGGATACGTGACTAATGAGTCCTAAACCTTTAACAATAGCAAAATCGATTTTTATCCTGCGGCATGCATGTATAATCTAGAAAAATTTTAAGACAAGATAAAGAAACTTTGCGTGCTATTCCTCAACTATTTTACAAGTACGAGTATAGCTTTGATATGGAAAGAGCTACCGGATAGCTTTGCATTCTTATTTTATGACTGAATATAAGTATTAGAGATTGGACAGATTCAAAGATTTCTGAAAGCTTTTACCATAGCTTAGTACATCCCCAAGAAAATTTGTTATCCGATTTTGATGTGCACGTCTCGTACATGGTTCACTATACTTCCAATAAATTGCTATGAAGATGATACTTGAAATATTTACTACTCCTTTTGATGATAAGAAAAAAATTGTTGGGCGGCATGTATGTGTGTAAAGATTTTATGATGTTACATTATAATAGGATAGAAGGGCGAGTTTTCGAAGTTCAGGAAATGAACATTTCTTGATTAATTTTTAATTAAGTAAGTCTGATTGGGTACGCTATTTTAAGTTTTTCTATTTGAAAAGAAAATGAAAATCGATTACGGCACCTTTGTTCAATTTATCTACATTAAAACTTGGATATAGCGGATAGATGATGAAATTGTACCCGGTTATTGAATTCTTTTTTTTTAATTAAATCTGAGAAAATATAGAATTTTTAAATTCGTAGAAATGAAAGAAGATCAAACAATTACTGATTGTGGAGTTTAGGTAGGGGCACCGGGTTTCCAATTTTCAATGGGTTGCTACATAGGTATTTCAATAGTAATTTTTTTATATATGAGGACCACTTTTTCAAAACACAACAATCGACTTTTTTAAAAATAATCAGGAGGCAATTTATTTTTTTTATGTTTCAGGAGGGAAAACACAATTTCCAAAACAGTAATGGGCTTTTGAAAGTGTTGATAATACCACATATGTAAATCTAAGGAAGTTCAATAAAATATGAAAGAAAACCAATGCTAATCGATTTCAAATATGGCAGTATTTTTTCAAAACTCAAACAATTACTGAATTTGTTTCGATTTACAAAAACTAGTCGTATTATTCTGGAATACATTAATGGAAATATATTTGGGAATTCAAAGGCAATGATTATTAATATATTTTTTAATTGAAAAACCATGCAATAAATTCACTTTTTTTAAAATTAGAGATAAAAACAAACAAACAAAAGTAACAATTGAAAGTATTAACTCAAGCTAATATCTTCTGCTTCAAATAACAGTAGCATTTAAAGTATCAGTATTCAAAGAGTATCTTTTAATTCGTCATAACGTTTTGCAAAACTTTCAGAAGTTTCAATCTGTAAACTTTGCTTCTTTTTGCGCATTAAGCGTATTAATGAGCATGTCTGTGATTGTCATGCTGAGCTTATGAAGGAACATAGCAATGAGTGGAACGATGAGCTTGTTAATAAGCATATGAATGAGTGTCATGATGAGTTCATAAATGAGAATCTGATTTTATGATTGATTTCATATATTTTTCCGAATTCGAAGCTGAGACGTAAGGATATGGACATAATTCTCTTGTTCAACACATCGGCGTCAGTCTTTCCGCGGAAAAACAAATCAAAAAATTAATTTAAAATAAATAATTTAAAAATTTATATAAATAAATCACAAAAATCAATTCAAATTTTCCTAGCACAAAATGTCGGCTGACACTGTCATGACAAGAATAGATATTTATTTATTGCTAGTTCAGTATATAGGGAGCAGTTTTATGAAATCCAATGAGCGTTTCAATGAGATTTAATGAATGCTCATCAGGAGGCTCATCGGGAATTGCAAGCACTTTGATGCTTTTCAGTCAAATTAGTATTGATTTATATAATATTTGCCCCTTGCGGGACAAGAGACAAGGTTAACCTGTGACCAATTTCTACTACCCTGGTAGAAATATCATGATGAGCTCATCAATGAGCTCCTGATGAGCAATCAGATGAACGTACTAATGAAATTTATTCCCGTTTAAATCAAATTCGGGAAAAAACTCATTTATTTACTTATTCACAGATAGCGTGCATGAGAATTGCATCTCTTTCATTTATTTAGAAATGTATGCTGTGCTTCTCTTTTGTGCATTTTACAATATTAGATGAGCGATGAGCACTTCGATGAGTACATAATGAGCGTTACGATGAGCTTATTAATGAGTATGTCAATGACGGTCACGATGAACTTATTAATGATTGTGTCAATAAGTGTCACGATGAGCTTATTAATGAGCGTAGCACTGAGTGTCACGATGAGTTTAGTAAGGAGCATGTCAATGAGTGTTATGATGAATTCATAAATGATAATCTGCATTTACGACTGTTTTCATATTTTTTTCCGAATTCAAATTATAAGAAGCTGAGGCGTAAGGATTTGGGCATAACGTCTTGTTCAGCATACCGGCGACAGTCTTTCCGCAGAAAACAAATCAAAAAATTAATTTAAAATTAATAATTTAAAAACTTAAATAAATAAATCACAAAAATCCATTCAAATTTTCCTAATAGAAATGTCATCTGACAAGGTGATGACAATAATAAATATTTATTTATTGCTGGTTTAGGGAACAGTTTCATGCTATTCAATGAGCCCTTCGATGAGGTTTAATGAATACTCATCAGGAGGCTCATCGGGACTTAATTTTCTATATATTTCTTTATGAACTGCAAACACCTCGATACTTTTCAGTCAAATTAGTATTGGTAAAACTGTGAGCAATTTCTACTAGGGTAGGGACATGGTTTGAATCAGTTAATATATACATTCAAAAGAAAATAAAGGCGTAAAGCATGTATGAAAAAATATGTATGTACATACGTATGTCTAATTAATAAGGTAGGAGATGTTGTTGTACCTCGTTCAGTAGGCTGTTATCAAAATTTGCCTGTATTCCTTATCTTCAAATAATCCATCGTGTTCAATGGGTCTGCTGGCAGATTTCTTAATCTATGCATTTACAGATGTTTGTTATAATCTTAAACACTTCTTCATTGGATTTCGCACTAATTAAGGGGAGCTACCAGTGAAATCTTAAAAAATATGAAAAGTTAGTACAACTTCCCGTCAAATCTGTACATATTATCGTGCTAAAAACTACACATAATTACAGAAAAAGCATAAACTTAGGTAAAGACGTGCGAAAAATAAAGATGTCGCGGTGTCGTATGAATGTAATTAGCTTTAGAAAACTTTACAATTCATGCAATTTCCAAAATTTGGTACATATTATCGTAGTATTGGTAGATACATCTAGTAGATGAATTCGTATAAGAGTACGGAAGATCATGAGTTGGACGAGGAAGTGATAGAAAACAAAAAACGAGTAAAAAAGTCCTGATTACTAATATGTTTTCGTTTAAAAGTTGCTTTTCCAGAGAGAAATACTAACAAAATTATGATATTATTGCAAAGTTCAATTTCTAACAAAGATCGAACCTTTTTCTGTTCATTTTGAAAAACTCAAATTGTTTATTATAATAATAATGGAAATAAAGTCAACAATGCTAACCATGCTAACGGCAAAAATTTCTTGTTTTTATATATCTTGCATACAATGTGGCGTTTTTAATTCATTTTATTATCATCAGATGGAATCATGTAATTTTGGAAGCACTGCTGGCTGTACCCTACGTGCTCGGGAAGTGTTTTACAATCTGAAAGCGATTACATAGCTTTTAGGTCGGTGCACACTTGAGAGTTTTGCTATGAAAATTCATAGCGATATAAATCAATCTGAAATTGACTCAGTTTGCTGCTAAGTCGAGAATTGAATGGAAAAAGACTCTTTATGCAAACGAAAAATCTTTGAAAAAAGAAATTTCATTACAAAAAGAGGGCGTTTCATATAAGCAGGAACCGTATAATCGTCAGTTCCGCATAGGGCTAAATCTTGCTAGGCATTCAAGTAAATACGTAGGATTTCGCCTCATATAATTC